>JAMAGY010000081.1:0-49636 GCA_023626415.1 Penicillium sp. S1701
GGTGGTGGTGTTCTTCGTCTTCTTCCCCATTCGACCCGTGCGTCCTAATCGCACTGCCTAGAGCATCATATCCTGGTATACTAGGTATTGACTCAACCGTTTGCAATCACGAGAAAGATTTACTATTACTTGAACAAGTATGAAGAAAATTTACCAAGTACATACAATACTCAGCAAGGTCAGTTCTATGTCCAAGTGGTGTCTCTTTCACTGTCCGCGTCTCATGTCTTCTTGTCCCAGTCAATGTCCCAATCTTTCAAGTTGTTTACCTCATCCAAGTACATCTGAAACATTTTCACAATCTTGTCATCCTTCTGATGCGCTTGGCCCGGCTGCAGCTTAGCATTGGTTGGTCGGTTCAAATTGTAAGCGTCCGTGGTCTTGTCTTTCAGGAATTTCTTCACAGTTTCTTGGACACGCGTGTGTTCAGACCGAACCCACGTCTTCCACAAATCTTCAAACCCTTGAGACTTATATTTCCGATCATACTTTCCTTTAAAATCACCCACTGTCGAGTCAATCAACCCACCAGCCTCTAGCTCCTTCAACCGGGCTTGAATTAGATTTGCCTGTTTGACCAGTGTTGTCTTGATCTCATCCAAATAGTAATACTTCCAACACAATATGTGGAGCTTCAGATACTTCGAAACGTTGTCCCAGTTACCTTTTTGCATATGAGAATCAATTGAACCTTCCCCATATGGCCTCAGTCCACCAAACCACTATTCAGATCAGCCAGTAATTGTACTTGAAGTTTAGGGGCAGGAGAAGTGCGATGTTTCGGAGAAAGCAGGCACTTTCTCAGAGGCTAAATTACCCCTTGCTTAACTTTGGAGTTCATATCACTCACCAAAAGAACCATTTCATCGGTGAAGTGACCACGATAACCGGGGTATACACTCCCAAGATAAGAATTGGCATCCAGGCCGCCTGGGAAAACAGCAGGTTTTTGCCACCACAACGACATCCACTGGCACCAGGGTATGTTGGTTTTAGCATTTTTTGAAACCCGGGGGTCTTCGTAATTCCGAATGTTGGGGTTCGTCTTCGCACCCTTATCATTCAATTGTGACCATTTCTGAGCGCAATCTTTGAAGAAGCGCTGAACGGTTTGTGCTTCCAAGACATGCTCGCTATCGTACTGGCGACCGTTGTTGTAAGCAGCAATTCCTGGCTTTGTCGGTGTTTTCGCTAGTTTGATGAGGTCAAGGTTGTTGCAATCCTTGGGATCACCTGCATCATACGTTGCGACATTTGGGTACGTCTTGACAAGCTCACCAGAGGAGGGGAAATTGCTGAACTTAATCATGCCAATATTTGCAGTGTTGAATCCCTCATACTGGCTTTTGGTTTTAGGATTCTGCATGCAATAACCCAGTTCCTTTGTCGACCGTTTTTGGAGATTGCTTCGCTTCATCATAGATATCTCGTCCTCGTCCTTGTCTCCATCTCCATTGTCGTCTGGCAGATTGCTCAAATCACAATCCAAACCACTATTTTCATCCGCACAATATACACCTTTAGTGGAAAAGGCGCATGTTACATCTGATCGGTCAGGCAGGTCAATGTTTGAGCCGATTGTGGAACGCGATGTCAGGTTATTTTCTTGTCCATCGAGATCGCGGCCCAGGAGCACATCGAATGGCACGCAACTAGAGTACAAAGTTGCAGGGTTGGGATTTTCCCAGTTGTAGGATTTACTGGACCAGCCGGGGAGAGCATTTGTGACAGCAAAGTCAACGTCGAGCTTTCCAGTGACATCGAACTGCATACCTGCACTGCACTTCGAACTGATTGCAGCATCATAACGGATAGAGCCCGGCGTGCTCAAAGTAATGGATGTATTCACGTACTCTTCCCCTTGGAATTGCAAATTGATATCAACGCCAATCGATGGCCGAAAACCAAGGACAAGACCACCTCCAGCCTTTGCTTCAATATCGCCAAGACCGGAGATTGGACCGGTCACGGAGCTGAGGTCCCAATCTCCTGTAATCTCAGTAGGGTTGTTTCCAAGGTTGACCGGGAGGTAGTATCGGAAACGCTGATGACTGATGCTAATTTCACCCGTAGCTTGGGCGGATATGTATGCATCAGCCTCCACACGCGCATCCATCTTGAAGTAAGGGTTTATGGTGAAAATTCCTTTGATAAAGGAATTCATGCCAAATGGCTCGAAAGAGCCCATTGAAGCCCATCCGCTGTCAAAGTACATTCGTGCGCGGGCCTCAAACCCAGCACCCATTCGCATCGAGAAAGCCTCTTGATTGAAGTAGGCGTAAGATTCCGAGAATCCAAAATTCTTCAGAGTTCCAATCAAACTCATGCCAAGATCCATTGTAGTGTTGAATTCACCGTAAACAAAAGCTTTAGCTCCAATATCAGCATTCTTGCAGACCCCCTTTGCCTCAAATAAGCACTGATTGAACTCATAGTGCTTCTTCAGGCCTTCATTACCCTTGATAAGAAGTGAATTGAAACGTTTCTGCCAGTCCTCCCACGAAGAGGACCAGAACCGACGATCTAGATGGCGCCAATTTTCAGCTGAGCGTTTGACAGGTGAATCTGGGGATGCGGCAACAATCTCGTCCCAGTAACCTGGATGATTAGAAAGATCCGCGCGGAAGTAGATCTCGCCACCATCTCGACGGAGCTTTTTAAACTCATAGTCGTATCGGAACTCGTATACCTTGTTTGCATCGGGGTGTCGCTTCTGTATCGAATGTGGCAATGTTGAGTTGTTGGAAGCCTTGAAGCTGACAGCTCGCACGTAGGTGTCAGGCCCGCAGTTCGCTGGCAATCGAACAACGGTACCCTCAACTCCCCCGAGAAGAATATCTTCGCAGTTGTTATCCTCAGATGTACCTCCCACGCAAGTAGCTTTGAGTGTCTGTGTGTCGAAGTCGTCTGGTTTAGTATCGGGGCAGTCGAAAAGCTCGAGGTGAGAACCATCGCGTTTCTCGAAGCTTTGAACATCTTCCTGATCTCCAGTCATGATGACCCAGGTGAAGGCTTTCTTGTTGGGATCAGTTGACTGTATATCGGCTGATAACTCATTGTAAGAATTGTCGATGTGCTCTGCAAATGTGGTAGTATAACTATCGGGGAACGAATCTCCTGTAGGGAACAGGTCTTCTAGTGGCACAGGAAGGAAGGCAGATCCGTTACTTAGAGGAGGTGGGCAGCAATAGGCTTGTTGCCGACCCTTGTTGCATCCTCTATAACCATAACTTTCTCCCTCATGCCAGCCATTCCACCGAAAGAGCTCAACTTGGCCCTAAGCGAAGATATTAGCATCCAATAAACGAGATGTTTATAATTCCCGGGGCTATTTCTCGCAAGATAAGCTTGGAAGTTTTCAACTCACCAACGGACATTCACTGTCATTGCAATATGTGTCGTCTCCGTACCAGTCACATTTGTCTTCATGGAAATCCGGTTTAGATGGACAACAAAGCTTTCTCTTAAACTGCCAACCCAGGCCGTCCTTATCGCGGAGAAAGCTCCCAACAGAGGTCATTTCTTGTGGTTTGTCCTTTGGGCAGTCCGATTCTACGTCGGCCAGGCTACAGTCTTCAATTGCAGCCTGACCATTTGTCGCAGGACAGCACCAGACTTTTTTACCACCATTAGTGCATCGCTTACCACTGTCCCCATAGTCGTCTAGAACCATACTGACTTCTCCGGCTTTGCATTGGCCATGACAATTAGTCGGACCTCCAGTCCAATAACAAGTCGATGCATCGGGAGCAGTTCGTGGGGGACAGCAGAAAGATCGAGCATTGTGATCTGGTCCACCACATCCACGACCGCTGGAATCCTCATTGAGTTTTGTCATTTCTGAGTCGCCTGTTGCACATCCAATACCACAAGGGGTGATGTAACACTCCTCAAGGTCAAAGGCTCCTTAGCTTTTAGATGCCGTGGGGAGTGGTACAACATCTTTGCCTACGACGCCACGAAGAGCGTGATAGTAATCATCATCTTGGTCAATAGCCCAAATGAGTAGACCACCGAGGCCATACTTGCTGGCAAGATCAATCTTTGCCTTGAAAGAGATTGCATCATCAAAGGAGACCCAATGGCCACCGCCGTCGCCGTACATCAGATAGTAGACGCCAGCTTCCTCATCATAAACAGGACTCAAGTCTGCATTCACGATTTCCTCCTTGATCTCCTTGTAGGAGAGAATACCCGCAGTGCCCGTGCATCCTCCTTGGGGGCCAGGGTCAGTCCACTCACAGCCTGGCTCGCTGCACAGGGGCGTCTTCAGTGTATATGTACGACCATAGAAGGCAAGTCCAAGGCTGATTTTAGAAGGGTCAATGTCGTTTCTCCAGAATAGGTCCAACGCACCATCAATCTCTGTCAGATTGGTGTGTGCATACACATATGGACCGATTGGATCATCACGATCCCAGCGGCCATGAAGATCGTACGCCATGAGATTGAACGTATCCACCGTGTGTTGCAGCTGGTTGATATCAAACCATCGCAAGTACCAGTAAGAGGTGGGTACCGTGATTGAAATTCCCCATGACTTGGAGTAAGTATTTCCGCCCTTAAGGTAGCGACGCATCTGGCCCAAGAGCTTCGGGTAATTCTCAATATCTTCCTCGCTACCACCGCGATCATCAGCACCGGGATATTCCCAGTCTAAATCCACCCCATCAAAGCCAAACTTGTCGAGGAACTCCATAAGATTGCCAATGAATTGTCGGGCGACAGCTGTGTCTTTGGCAATGCTAGGAAAGACGGACTGATAGATGCCTGCATCGTTGAAAGTCCAGCCACCCACACTAACCCAGATCTCTGCATCGGGTTTGCGGGTCTTGAGATCAGCCACTTTAGCGTAGACGTCTGTCGCTATGCTGGAATCATCCATCCCAATTATACTGTAATCCTTTGGATCGATATAAACGAAGGCCAAATTGACCTGATCCAGATACTCAATAGGGATCGCATCGGGCGTCATGTCACAGCCGTTTATGTCGTCTGCCTTCCACACCTCATAGTAACCAACAATCCTATTTCTCACGTCACCTCCAGCTCTAGGAGATGACTTCTTGGGGTCTTGACAGTTTGATTGACAGCCTGTGCCCGTTCCACAGAAGTCCTCTGTAGTCCCGCAAAAGCCGAATTGACTATAGTATCAATAGACCATATTAGTTACCAGTTCTGATTCTGCAAAAGAAATGGATATCTAGTTGCCAATGGGTACTCTCGAAGATGGAAGGCGTGAGGGGCGAAACATCAATTGCACCATACTATCAAAAAAGATACTGACCTGCAGCATATGTTCAACGGGCACAATTGTCCGGGATTGGCTGCCCCTCGACCGCAGGGTGCCTTAGCATCACAATGAGATTGACAACCTTTACCACAGTAAAGATCACCGTAACCGCACACATTGCTGGAGCCACAGCATGCCTTGTTCTTGCACGGCTTGTCCGGACCGCAAGTATAATCGTCTTCATTTATATCTGAATCACGTCGAAGCAAACGATGGGTCTTGGAAGCTGAAGTAGGCTGTGGCACATGTGTTGAAACCGACTTATTATGCTGCTGGTAGGAATATCTACCATGCGAAAAAGCTACTGTTGTCTGTAGCAAGAGCCACAGCCCAAGTGAAACCTTCATGGCAATTTCCAAGGTTGGAATTGGGCGCAAAGATGAGTTCTCTACTAGTTCACTTCAATTCGAATTGCGCGGCGTCTTGCTTTTCTATATACTAGTACTAGTAGTCCTAATCATGCGAAGCAGGTCCTGTATTCACTAGGAAAGTGAGTGACCCTGACCACGTATCAATACGTAAAATACATTATGAGTCCTGGATATGTACTTACCTTACTAGTGTCCCAGAAAATTAGAAAGCGAACAAGCATCTTCCGTTGATAGTCAAGTGGCCCAACGTGTGATACAACCTTCCACGTGAAAATCAAAGGTACGAGGAACCGAAGGATTTCCCGAAAATGGCCCCATGAGATCGACTTGGAACTTGGGTAAATGAAGGCAGTGCCAATCTACTGACCAAGACAGGGTTGTCAATCCACAAGACCCTTAAAACATTTTTTTTTCTTTCGGATAATCCGTAAAGTGTTGCATGGCAGTGGAGACAACTCCGGTGCCATGAACTAGGGAAAGTCTTGAAAGTAAATACCAGTCTAGTAACGTTCTTTAAGCCCGCATGACACTATGTAAGTCGCGCATAGCGGATTCGAGGATTTAGTTAAAAATTGTATGATAGTGTCCGCCATCAGGAGAACGTAGCATTCCCATCATCTTCTAGCCTTCCCAAAATTCGAAACAAAAGCGATATCCATGAGGCCTTATCATCGAGTCCTGGCCTCTTTAGGCCTCATTGTGAGATTTTCATGTGTTCAAGGGCTACAGCTCTTTACGGAGGACTCGTTGCCAGAGTTTTCGTCCCAATGTCTCTCCGCAATGACAGCGAATCTGTCATGTCAGGTTTTGGAAGTTGGAACTGGCATGTACCAGCTGACGGCGAACATATCGAGCGAAACCCTTCAAGCCATGTGCGCCGATGAATGCCGAAACTCGATTGCTTCTTATCGGAAGACTGTTGAAGCAGCCTGTGCTGACGATGAGTATGATGACTCTGGAAACTCGACCAGTGCGACCGCAAGCACAGGTATCTATCGACCCATCGTGTTGGCTGACTACTATTTTACCAATCATGATCAACGGTGCCTTCAAGATTCTGATGGAGAGTACTGCTTGTTTCACCTTCAGAGCACAAATAGCCAGGATGAATGCGATAAATGTGGCCTGAGAATGTTTCAAGTAGAGTTGAGCAACAGTTACTTCTACAATGATGATCTGGCAGAGCAGTATAGCTCTTTGACTTCTAGCTGTGGTGTCTCGACACTGGATCTTCCTTCACCTACCAAAGTCGTTGTGCAAAGGTATATTATGTCTCCGTATGAAAAGTCATCTCAGCTATGGGTACCGTTCTAATCGTTCAAATTTAGCCCCTCGGCAAGCACGCCAACTCCCACCGTATGCAATGATCGAAGTGCAGTCATTCAGCCAGGAGACACGTGCGATACATTTGCAGCCGCAAATAACGTGAGCACCTGGCGTATGCTCATTGAAAATGGACTACAGAGTGGATGTGTGAATTTCCCAAGCAATGGAACGCTTTGCGTTACAGGCCATTGTCAGACACACCTCGCAAAACCCGAAGACACCTGCATGGGCCTGGCCTCTAAATATGGCATCACTATCACGCAGCTTATTACATGGAATTCGGTTTTGAATAACCTTTGCACTAACTTTGGCATTGTTGTTGGCCACCAGATTTGCGTAAGCTATCCTGGCAACGCGACATCTCAAGAAAACCCATATGCCTCTAGTAAGGCTGGTGGAACAGCCACAGAGGCAGCTCCTATACCGACAAACGTTGTTTCTGGAACCAATGTCAGATGTGGAAAGTATTATCAAACCAAGGGTCAGTCAGTTCAAGTTCTAGAATGGACATTCGTACCCTAACCTGCGTGAAATTTAGACTACGACTACTGCCAGGCTATAGTCATGGCTCAGGGAATTAATCTGGATGACTTCCTCTTTTTGAACCCAGAGCTTAATTCCAACTGTACCAATCTGTATCTGAACTACAGTTACTGTGACGTTATGACATTTCTGACAAATAATCATTTTCAGTTCTCATGGCTAAATATCGTCAGGTGTCCAACCGGTCGGCGACATTTCAACATACCCTGGATATGCAAAATTGACCAGCAGCGGATCTAATGGGGATTATACACCATATGTGACTCAATTCGTGGGAACTCGTGTATCCTGGGGTGACCTGCCCGTAGCAACCAACCTCACCTCATTTACCCCAATTGCTACCCCTTCTACCGCACCTCTGGCTAAGAAGACACGCTTGGATTGTAAAGAGTACAAAGATAATCTATATGGTTCAGTGCCTTGTGACTGGCTTGCTTTGGGTGTCAACCTTCCAGACTTCACCTCCTGGAATCCATCGTTGGATGTATATGACTGCATGTTAACAAACAATACGCGATACTGCACGCTTCTAGGGTTCGGCTATGACACAGGCAAATTGAACATCACAGTTTCTCCTTACGCGAATGTTCCATCCGACGCAGCCGTTAATTCGACATCGAATTGCTATAACTGGTATCATACATCAGAAGGTATGTGAGCTTTCCGAGATACTGCGAGTCTATTCTTGCTGACATCATGAAGCAACACCCTGTGATGAGATTCTGTCATATGCCAACATCGCCTTCGATGCATTCTATGCATGGAACGTAAGTGCCAATTGAACTGCAATCGATCTGAAAATGCTAACCCCATATTCTGCTTGATACAGCCAAGCGTGAAAAGCGACTGCTCAAATATCTGGCTGAACGTGTCTTATTGTATAGACGGCGATGGCTTTGACGATACCTCCTACCGGAGCTCTAGTACTGAAACTACTTCTGCTCCAACTTCAGTATCATCATGCACGGGTGCCTCCGCGACTGCTCCTGGTCCTACCCAAAGCGGCATTCCATGCGATTGTAACAAATACGCAATGCATGATGACGGTAAGTTCCTACTGTCGATACATTCTATGAAGCTGCTGCTACGGTATTCTCATGTTATTCTTTAGATGTTTATTGTCAGGGAATGGCAGAGGAATATGGAATCACTCTCGCTGAGCTTTATAAGCTCAATCCCGCTCTCAATGGCGACTGTAGTGGACTGTGGTCCGGTTATGCCTATTGCGTTGGAACTCCAGGCCTGAGCACATCTGTCCCTGCTGCCACTACAACTAATACCGCCCCAACCGCAACTTCGAGTGCAAATTGCGCGAATGTCACTCCACCCGGCCCCACACAGTCGGGTATTCCATGCACTTGCAACAAGTATCTGCTGCATGATAAAGATGGTCAGTTCTCTCCTTGCCGTATTTCTACCGAGCCAGATGCTGAGTTATTATTTTTAGGATTCTACTGCTATGACATGGCACAAGATAGCAATATAAGTTTGGACGAGCTATACGAATGGAATCCTGCACTCAATGGTGATTGTAGTGGGTTATGGCTCAACTATGCATACTGTATTGGAGTGCAATGAGGCCCTGCGCATTGATGCAGTGCGGCATAGTATCCATTGGCATATCATGATTACCATGGATCTCGAATGGACCACCTGGACTTTATTCTGTTTTTCCAGCGCAACGAGCAACCTGGGCGAACTGACCTGACAAGTCTTGGAAATTCTTAGCATGTAGTAAATGCTATTTCACGAAATTTCAATCGGTAAACTTGTATTACCATTCCAATTTAATGATGAAGATCAAATTCTTCCTCGGCTGGCTTTCACTACTATTCCCCACCCAAGAGAAAAAGACAAAAGCAGGGGGGAGGGAAACACCTGGGCCCTCTCGAATTACGATGATCTTTCGTTACAAGGAGTCACGAGTGGAGTTAGTCGGTGACAACTTCACACCAATCTTTGACTTAATTGCGATCCATATCTGTCCCTCGCAAGAGTTCACTACGGATTATCGAGTACTAACACGAGTAGTAAGTTCGGCTATCATCGATCGTCGTTGAAACAGGGGCCCGAGCTTTCGCCCCCCGGCCGGTTCCGCCGCCACTTGTAATCTTTAACAAGCAGACTGCGGGGTAAAGAGGAATGCATAAATGCATAAATATTATAAATATTATAAATATTAAAATATATGAAACAATAATCAAGTTATTATCCCAGTGACGTTGCATTCGCATAACAAGGTACCTTTGAATCCAACCAACTACCAGCGAGAGGAGCAATCGTGATAAAACCTACAGGATTATCATATCGCTAAGTGCAGCATTAGTTAAATTAGCAGCATGCAGGGACAATCTTGGCACAAAGACAACCTATAGAGTTACTAGTAGTATGTACATATGTACACACTGGCGTGTTTCGGACTGTTGAATCGGTCACGCGAGGTGGGTCATCAATGGGATTTTTCGGTACATCGCTCTGCCGCATCCAACGAATCGTGGATATTTTCTTATGTTGGAGCTTTGTTTTCGTAGCTAAGATTAGTAGCGTCTTTGCCCGGGTAGTCCAGTTTCAATTTTGGCCCCAAATCCCCATTCATCGCAGAGGCGAAGGCTGCCAGCGAACTAGACCCAGGTCCCGAGGTCATTACCATTTTTTACACGTTCGAGGCTAGATATCTACATTGCCCAAGTTTAGCATCCTATTCGCCAAAAAACATTTTTTTTTAAAAAAAAATCATAATGTAATTCCCGGCCGCTCTGCGCACCCGGTTGAGCTGCGCACGCCAAAACACATAGTAAATGCGATAAACTACCACTTCATATCTCAACAACCACAGGCTTTTTTTTTGATTGAATATTAGGATATAGGCTTTCCTTAGCATGTGAAATAACTTGTTATAGTTTTAGACAATTTAGATGGTTATTTCAATGCTTTACCATAAAATACGGTGCAATTTTGATACCGGCGACATAAATACATATCTCTGTTAATACTTCTAGTAATCTCCCTATATTTCGACAATAGCTTAGAAATATTATCCTTATTATGTTCTTTTAATATCTTATCATGAATGCGTGTGGTTGTTGAGATATGAAGTGGTAGTTTATCGCATTTACTATGTGTTTTGGCGTGCGCAGCTCAACCGGGTGCGCAGAGCGGCCGGGAATTACGTTACCCACCTTAGAAGGCTTCCTGGGTCACTCTCGGTTGCGAGGCAGGGCGGCCCCGTGATCCTGGCAACCCCTCGACCGCCAGCATGCTCCGACCCAATTAGCTTACCCATCTGGGCATCAATCCCTCAAGACTTACCACGGGAACACTGTCTCCATAGTCCGTCCTAGCATGGCGCCCCAACTTCCTACAGAGATATTATGTCTGATTGCAGAGCACCTGCAGGAATTAGAAGCCTCTCTGGTTCCTTGTACTCGAGTATGTCGTCAATGGCAGGTCGGTTTCGAGCCCCTCATTTACTCTGAACCGATCAACGTTTTTAGCGCCGATGGTGTCAGTAAAGAAGACTGTGGAAGGGCAATGTCTTTGAGTCACTTTCAGAAAGTGACTTCTGGCAATGGGGTCGCACGACGATCTCTGATCCGTCATTTGAGCTACCACATTGTGGTGCCTATTGACCTTCCGGATTGGCAAAACCGCAAGCAAAAAGGATACAACCTCGAGAACATTGTCCGTCAGAATAATGATATCGTCTTTCAGTCGGCAATAGTTGATCTCTTCAAAACTCTCACACACTGGGATCCCAATTTGCGCCTTTCACTTGACTTGGCGTTGTTGGGTCGCGAAGAAGGAAAGGAGCCTCACACATCTGCTTTCGCCCTTGCAGGCGACTATAACTATGAGTATAAGAAGGGAAGAACCAGGTCAGTGCCTGTCTATCGGGCACGTTTTCCAGACAACGGGCACTCCTTTCGTCCGGCTGTGGCGTGTTTCGATCGTCTTTTCTTTTATTACGACTCTTTCCCTTCCCCTCAAATTTGGGCCGGATCCGCCATGAAGATTGCTCAGTGCTGTACAAGTCTTACAGAGATTATGCTGGACCTAGATGAATATATTCGCCCGGATCACATCGAATACTTTCAAGCAAGGCGTCAAGGTAAGAGCATACCTACATAAAATAGGGCAGCAGTACATTTGAGAGCCGAAACACTGACAATCTGGTAGCTGTGGCTGAAGGTCTTTTGACGATGCCACATAGCTTGGAGATTTTTGAGCTCCGTTACCAGGACGAAAGCCCTTGGAAGCAAATGATGCCTGGCTTGAATGTTCTACTTTCAGATAACGATTTCCTTTCTCAAAACATTCTGCATTTGAGTCTATCACTCCGAGAATTAAGAATTCGCAACCTTTCGCTTGCACCAGATTTCCTATTTCCTTTGGATACAGATAGCCAGCCCTCACCGACTACCCAATCTCTCTACTGGCCTTCATTAAAAGTTTTAGAGCTAACTGATGTTCCTCCAAGACTTCCATCGGGTATGTTCATCAACTCACCATCAACTGCTCGGTTGTGCGGGGGCCCCTCGTTTGCAAAATAGTGTTCGGTCAGGCAAGAGAAATCACATCCTTCATCTTATTAACAGTCTCATTATATAGGCCAGTGGGTTACCCATCCAACACCTGAAGATCAACTCAGAATTGACGAAGTCAAAGACTGGGAGTTCATCATATGTGACCTTGAGGAAGGCTTTATTATGCGGCCTATTTTCGATCACGAACATTTCCACCGCACTCTCATTTCCCTAGGCCATGCGGCCCGCCATATGCCATGTTTGAGGTACATGAAATATACTCTCGCAAATAGCACTCATTTTAAATTTGAATTCGAGCCACATGGGTTGTCTGGCAAGGCAGAGTGGTCTCTTGATGCTGGCTATCTACCAGATCAACGGGTAGCGGATGTGTGGAACTTTCCATTGGAAGAGCAAGATACAAGGCTTCTTCCAAGTGAGATCAGGACGACTACAAGTATTGCTGACTGGAGTCAACATGTGGCTGGATCTCGGGGGAACGCGACAGACTGATGTGGTCAGGAAAGGCATATGAGTGCTGTAAAACTTGATTTGGCACTGTTCAATGGGTGAGACGTGCAATCTCAATATTTTCCTTCGTCAAATACCACCTTATCTTTGCGATAAAGCATTGAAATTGACTTACATTGCTCTGTCTTCTCAAAGGCTCAACCTTTCTATCCCAGAGTACCGGGTACAGTGGGCCTGACTGCATATCGGTGAGAGCTCTTAACTGTGGGCAGAATTTAGACCCACACCCCCCACTGCACTCGAACTTCAGACCCCCACTGCATTCTGATCTAACTGTACGATCAGCTTCAAATTTTTACCAGTTCTAAGTTGGCTAGATCTCTCTGTTGCGTTTGATTTTTAGCCTCTCAATTTAACTGTAGCGTTTGTACGAGCCAACCCTAAATGGTCAGTTTTTTGAATTAATCTTGATGGGGTGCGACCGGGTAAACCTACTTTTAGCCTGTCAGGCCCACACTTAACAGATCTTATATATTATCTCTAAATATATATATTTAACCTACACACTATTATCTAAATCCCTAGCTCTATTAATATAGCTACTAAAATTTCTTATATAACTGAATAACTCTTTACTACTCTCCTCTTATACCCAATCTTAGTCTGCTGTCTATATAAGATAGCTGTACGACCTTATTATATAGGTGTCTATCTCTGATCTACTTCTTATAAGTATAATATTCTCTTCTATCTCACTAAGGCTATCTAGGACTATATCCTAACCCGCTAGCCCGAGGTCGGTGAGATATTTGATTATAGTGAAATAACTAACCGTACAAATAACTCTATAGCGCCTCTATGTTATGGAGCACAGCGAAGCCCCGCAGATTACGGAAGACTAGCGTGATCAATAACGGGAGGATTACGACCAACCATTCCTAGAACAAGGCGTAGGATTATGTCACGTGAGGTAAGGCCAGAATCAGCCTCTGATTCGCCGTGTCAATCAATACCGCCTTAAACTATCACACGGTTAGGAAACACGTGACGACCCATCTATGAATAGGATGCCTATCTCAGAATAGGAAGGACTGGATATATAAGGACACTCATTAGCACATATGTATTCAGTTCTTCGCGATCAATTTCTACTCTAAGTTACTACAGGATACCTTTTGGATTCTACTTCTACAGTATTACTTTTGTGACTACAATTCTACAAATAGGGGAGCTCTTCGGACTGACCTATTTGGCGCTCTACCTGGCGCATCCTTCGAAGTTACTCAATAGGACCGGAGCCCGTGTAAGGCTTCGTACAAGCAACGGTACGATTGCGAGTAGATACTTAAGGAGCAGCACCGTCAACTGGTAAGTTGGACTTCATTTGACGATACTCACTGTGACCAGTTAGCAATGCGTAACAGGTTTATACAGATATAACTTTAGATAATAGTGTGTAGGTTAAATATATACGCCATATTAGAGATATATACGAGGCCGTTATGTAAGTGAAAATGCGGAGCCAAATATATGCTCCGATAACAGAATATAACGCTTATTACCCGATTTAGCAATGTTTGTGCCCAAGTCCAACTCCAAGTCTCTTATCGTTCTAACTGCCTCAAAGGGACTAACTAGAGGGGATACTGCGCGGTCTTCAGGTCAGTTTTTATGATTCAATATATATATCAAACCTACTTAAGATTTTCTTCTACACCGCTAAGCACTATAGGACTAAGAATATAATAACATAAGCTATTTGTTATGGAACACAGCGAAGCCCCGCAGCTTACGGAATACTAGCGTGGTTGATAACGGAAGGTTACGACCAACCATTCCTAGGGTAAGGCGCAAGGACAGGTCACGTGAGGGGAAGCCAGAATCAGCCTCCAAATTACCGTGTCAAAGAATTCTGCACTAAACTACGAAACCGCTAGCGCGACGCAAGAACAGGCGCCCTTTCTACCGACACTCACATTACTATCTAAAGTCTTGCCTAGTCACAGATCTCTAGCCTGTCTCTTAGTGTTTACTATTATAATTCTAATTCTTCTCTCTTAACTACCCAAGACTAAGGATAGCCCCCTCCACCCGCCAGAATCCCGCTTCTGAATCTAGTAAACCCTGCCCTAAGCGCGAGAACCCAATCTGTCTTTTTCCCGATACCGATTCAGGACAGATTCGAGTTAAAGAAGTAACTAGGGGAGAATCTAGTCTAGATCCTACAAGAACCAGTTCAAACCTAAATTAAGAGAGTTCTGCTATCGAACCCTTGTCTTCTGACTAGGGAGAAAATAATCATAAATACTCTATTAAAGAGCAAATCCAAGACCAGCTTATGCAATAGCAAAAGTTAAACAAGCTTCTTAAGTATAGGAAACGTATCCGAGAGCTCTAAGAATAGCTCTACAGAGAAGTTTCTCTAGGGCAAAGTATATCTTCACACCCTAAACCAGTTAAGATTAAGGGTATAAAGATCCCTAGTCTTACAGCTAAATTTACCCGTCAGGAACGACATTCCTGGATTAATGCCCTTTTGGCAGCCTTTTAAGGAGCTCTTTATATTTATTAATCTGAGGATACTAAGATTACTAAGAGTATCTATTATTTAGAATCTTCTCTCTGAGATTAATAGATCACTCTCAGTACCGAAGACCCCTTAAGTCCTGTAATAATTATCTAGGAAGGATTCTTGACGTGGACTATTAATATTATCTTTTAATCAGATAACTTTGAGATAGACACTATTCTCGAATATAACAAACTTTGACAGAGGAATAATGAGAGTCCGACTTAGTTTTATTTTCGCTTCTTAGGATATGAAAGATATATGGAACAAGTATCCGAGAAGGAGAAGAAGGATCGATTTTGGTCTAAACTAGATAAATTACTAGTAAGAAAAGTTCTATTAACTTACAGACTAAGTGAGATCCCTTTGACCTGAGACAGCTAGGTCACTAAGGCAGAGTATTAATAGAGAATTATAAGAGAGGAAAAGACAAGTCGGAACTATTTGCCTAAGTACAAACAGTGTGATGCAACTTCTCACCCGACAATGTCAAATTCTTCTTTCAGGAAAACGTTTATCTTGTTGTCCACAGCCGGGAAGCAGCAATAAAACAAAAGAAAAGAAAAGAAAAACAGAAAAGTATTAAAAAATTCTTCAAGAGACCAGAGTCTCGTCCGAATCCCAGGAAACCTCATCCTCAGACCCTTCAGAATTAGATTGACTCTCCAAAAAGTCCCAATCCCCGGGATCTGCCATAGCGACGAAATCGATTAACGTCGTCCGCCGAGTCTCCCTACAGAATAGAATATCTTCCAAAAGTCTAGGATTCTTCACCTCAAATCCACAATCTTGGAGATAGGCGATCCCATACCGAGTTCGGTATATGAGATCCAGTTGTTCTTCCAGGGACAGATCTTCTAGGAATAGGGTCACCGGCACGCCAGGTCCCATTTCCAGGATGATGATGTATCCTTGCGGAAAGAGACTTGAACACATAATGTGTCCTACAAAGTAGCAAGCTGCGAAGCAACCCGGGGTTTCGAGGCCCTGGTCTTTTTGGGATTCCAGCTTTTCGTAGACAGTTGCTTCAATTGCGTATCTGGTCAAAGTTAGAATGCAGTTTGAAGGGCTAAGAGGGGAAAATCTTACTGGTAGAATAGTCCCGGAGCCCAACACTTAGCTATACATGTGGTCTCGTTGTAGATGACCTCGTATACAGCTTTTTCTGGGTCTGTGAGCCCGGATATTCTGTCCACAACTTCAACCGCGGTGGTTGATTTCACGCTGTCGCCGCAGATGATTGTTTGCTGGGTTGCTGGCATGCATGTGTAAGGTTTTGCCGTCTCGGCGAACACTTTATGATGGGCTGGCAACTCTGGGGATTTCTCTGGGACCCAGTCCATGTTCTCATACTTTATTTCTTGAGAACGTGGACGACGGTGGTGGGGAGAGAGGGGCCTCGGGAAATGGGAGTAGTCTATTTCTGGAGCTTCAGACGTCATTTTGTTGAAGAAATGGAATGGCATATCTTTATAGAGCGATATGGGAATTTGAGGAGGATTCTTTTAAAGGAAAAGAGAGGAGTTCTCGGGGGCGATGGAAAGATCACTTTATAACCTCCTCAAGGTTTGAGGGCCGCTCCTATTCTGGGAAGTAGAGGAAGTTTAGATTCGAGTTATACTTGGTTCTACCAGCCGAAAGACTGTTCTTCTATGGCTCGGGGCGCGTTTTGGCAAGAGTGACCCTGCTTGGTTGTTGCTCAATCGGCATGCCGAATTCAGCGCCGAGAGGAAATACTAAGTTTATATGGGCGTCAGGCTAGTTTCGGTTTCAATGACTTATTCATTACTACTGTATTTCAATCTTAATTTGCTAAGCAGAATAATGAACTTCAGAAAGAGCATTCTCCAGTTGACATGTGCTCAGGTACGAAGCCATGCCCAAGGTGTTACGACTAAGGTGCCTGCCTTCTTCAAAGAGTGGGCCCGGTTGATCACATATGCCAGGTAGTATATGTTGGGACATGGCTTTGTACAGAGCTCTTCTAACTTGAAAGATGGAATAATTCCTCTTATAACTAAGTCAGATAGACGAAGTAATATTAAATTCGGTGTTCTTAACAACGATGTAGAGAAGGACTGCCCCCATAACTAGAAATTCCACACTTAATGAGTTCGATTTCTTCATCGCTTCTGTCTATCTAGTAGAGACCCAGTATGGTAGAAGTGATATCTCATCTCAATTTAAGAATATTGCTGCCCATTAGTTAGTTCCAAGTAGCAAGGTTGCTGATAATCGTACTTGTAATCCCGGTGGAGGAGTGGCAGCAATGATTCCACAAAGCTACTTCTGCCACCCCAATACACAGCCAATACATCCAAGCCCGGCGATAAATTACAACATCGACAACTTTGAAATTGCAAAAGATGAAGATTCGCCAGCTCTCGTCGCAGAAATAAATTTTTTATTTTGGAAAAAAGATGATAAATAGCAGCGAGCAACCTCTCGCACAACTGTTATTCTTAAAAGGGATCATCTAGATTGAAGGAAACAGAACAGGCTGATCTTTGTTAGTATGACGGTAACGTTGTTTTGTCACCTGGATACCGCCCACGTTACCACTCTATTGATTTGATTGAACATCTTATAGTTACTAGACAAAATAATATGTTGGCGGGGTAATATGATTTACTCACTACAAACACTAGCTAGACCTTAAATCCATCAATGACAACCTTCCCATTTATTTGGAAATGAATAGCCAATCAGGCCTCGGTCAGCCTGTATGCTCAGTTTGGGGGCTGGAATTTTTTTCAAAGGAGAGGCTTGATCGTACTTCGCTCGCGACCAACCCCCAAGGGATAACATAATACAACTTCATGCAGGGGCCAAGCACGAGATCTCTTGCAGGCCATGCTCTACCTTGCGGACCAAATCTGCCGTAATCGTTCGTGTCACACCGTCTGGACGCACCTCGCTGATCACAATTTCAGGGTGGCTAGATGACTGTTCGGCCGGGATACAGTGCCGCGCTCGAAGCATCCTAATTCCCAGTCAAAGTCGGGACAGGTTCGGATATCAGAAATGCCACAGAGGATGCCTGGTTCGCCTTTTACTTTGTAAACCAGGCACCTCCGCCGTGACCAATGTGATACTTTACAACATGCCCCGCCCACTGCATATGCACAGTGCCGTCAGGATTGGTTTGCAGACCAAGCAGACCAGTCCCTGCTCCCCAAAGTCATGCATGCCAAGCAACCCGGGTGAAACCAAGCAGATCCCTCCATTTGAGCCTCCAAAAAAGGGGGCTTAAATCGGGGCGTTCGTGCTTATTATGTGCTCTCCCGGAGAACTTAACCGTTTCTCGAGGCCATATCAGAAACGCGTTTCCTGTCCCACACTCCGGGGCTGATATCGCCATAGTCTACGGGATGGCCGAGCAATCAAGCCATTCACCCACTAGGAACGAACCTGCGTTGTCGCCAACAAGCAGACCAGATCCGCCCACCGACCCCGCAAACAAACCACTCGTCGCGAACGTGCAAGATGACGCGGAATTCCCAGAGAAAGCCGAAATATCGACACACGGGTCAAGCACACTTAGGTGGAACTCATTCTCCTGGGAGATATCGGCATTCATCCTGTCAACAGGACTTTTGATCGCTATCGTTGCAATACTAGCACACTATGATCGTCAGCCTCAACCGAACTGGGATCGAGTCTCTCTCAACTCGGTAATATCTTGGTTAAGCACCTTGTCAAAAGCTTGTGTTCTTTTCTGTATTAGTGAAGGGCTAGGACAATTGAAATGGGTATGGTTTGTGCAAAAGGTTCGATCAATGTCCGATCTTCAGGATTTTGATTCCGCTAGTCGAGGGATATGGGGGAGTATGCAGTTGATTTGGAGTTTACGTGCGAGGTAAGTCGGGTTGATAAGCACCTGATCGTTTCGGAGTCTTGACTGACTTTCTAGACATTTTGCAACGTTTGCAAGTCTAGCAGTGGTTCTTGGAATCGCTTTCGATCCATTTATGCAAAATTTGATACGCTATTATCCTAAGCTTGTCGCTGATGGCTCGGAGACTGCTTTTGTGGCTAGGGGTGATCGTTATAATACTTTTGGCGCAGCATCACATCACTGTATAGTATTATTTCCCCTATAATATGCTTGGATATTTGCTTACGAGAATGCGATCTAGTGACCTACGTTGATACAGTAATGAAAGCCAATGTTTACAACTCTTTATTCAGTACGGATCCAACAAAGCCTTGGTCAACGCCGAAATACACATGCAGTACGGGGAACTGTACCTGGGATCCAATGGTTTCTATCCAGTGGAGGTCAAACTGTACCAATATAACAGATCGCCTACAGCATTCGTGCAAAAAAGGAAAGAACACATTTTATATCGGAGAACCTTCTGAAGATTTGGTAGATACCTGCTCGGTTTCTGTCCCGCGAGATCCAGGTTATTCAAATATTACCGCGGAATATCTTCCCGGTAAGCCCTTCTCTACACCGATTGTCATCGGCGAAGGTAACCCCATGGTTTATACAAATACATCAATCGTGCAGAGGATGGGACCTGTTCAAATGATCGGACCAGATTCATTGGTGTCCTCGACAGATATCAAGGAGTTGATGTGGTCAAACGAGACCAAATGGCAAGCAACTGAATGCATTATCTATCCAGTCGCCCGCAGTTTCCGCGCAAATGTCACCGGTGGAGTTTATCATGAAGAGACGCTGGCCATATGGGATGGCGAGATGACTCTTTACAATGATACAAATGCGACTTATCTTGCCTTTAAGCCTCCATGGGGTCCCGAATTGGGCATGCAAAAAAATCAGAGTCTAGAGTTTTCTTACAGTTCAACCTGGGCTATGAAAGAATTCTACCAATATCTTCTCAATGGAAAGGTATCCGTTGATCCATGGGGTCCACAATTTGATGCAATCTCGTACGCCGAGTACGCTACCGTGGATGCAATCCAAGCTATATCGCATGCCGAGATTGTCGATTGTCCGTACAATACAGTTCAAAAACTCGAATGTGCTATGGATAATATGGCTCAGGCAATGACGAAGACTTTTCGAGACAATTCGGATACGACGATATCGTCATCGTCCAATGGTACACAGGTTAGAGGCCAGGCATTGAGTAATATGACTTATGTGGCTGTGCATTGGCAGTGGATTAGTCTTCCAATTGTCGTGTGGCTATTGGGCCTTGCAACTTTGATTGGTACTATGTGTAAGACTCGGAGATATCGAGCGCCGGTGTGGAAAAATGAAGTATCGCCATTGTTTGGTTTACATGGGGATGAGAAGCATAAGATGATACGACAGGGTATTCATCAAGCTGAAATCGTTCGATTGTGATGGCTCGGACAACAAGCACATGATACATTTGTACAGATGATGGAATTGACACTACACGCATCGAGCCTAGCCGATATTCGATCAGCAGTGATACTATCATCCTTCCCAGTCCAGTACGAATTCCACCCCGCGTGGCTGCACGACAGCGTCATGATAAGTTTAGCGTCGCTTATGATTCCGACCCTTTGATGGATTTCCCAGATCATATAACCTTCTGAAGCTCTTCTTTATGCAATTTATCTCATTGTTTGATCTCTCTCCTGGGTTTAACTAGCTCTTTTATAATACTAGTAACACTTAGACTCTCATCCACAGCCGAATCCTCGTCTGAAGTTGCCGAAATATATTCTCCTTGTTCGGTTAGCGTTTTTTTCTGTTAAGAACGTATATTTCTCTATTCTATATTAATTTCTTGTTCACGAGTATAGTTATTCAGTGGTCAGGTGGTGCGTTTTAGTCTCGCCAGTCGTGGTGGTAAACCTTCGCGTTCGTCGCGGTCAGGCGGTTCAGGGGTTCGCATTGCGGCCCGTACCGCCATTACTCGTAGTACAAGAACGTGGCTCTCCACAAAACGTCTTTCGCAGGAATTTAAATCCGTTAAAGGAGATAGTATCTCCTCAGTTTCAGGTCCGGATGCGATATAGAGAAATTCCTGGCAAACATACAGCCGTTCTTTTATACAGTATTTCCGGGAAACCGTGTCAGACTGTTTCTCGAATCCTAATGCCAAGATACACTAAACTGCTTTTGAATACATGGCCTACCGTCTGAGCATGGAGCGAATCTGACTTCTACTAATTACGTTCTTTCAGCTTGACAGTAGTGACCTGCTTTCTTTTGGTATATTTTCAAAAAGAAAGAATCTACCAGCGGTCATTAAAAAGAAATAACGCAAGCTTTAGTAGCCCTTTCGGTATTGAGTCTCAGAAAACACAGAAAGAGTGCAGGTGGTGACGAATATTTCCGGAAGTACTACGCACTTTGCTTTCATAAAGCTGTTGGGTTATTATAGAGATCGAGCAGAGCTGTACAAGTAATAGTTGCTTGCAAATAGAGCGTTATGGCATAAGTGTCGTTGCACCCAAACAAAAATACCTTAATATAGTAAGCTCTTTCAATTACCTAAAATATGTGCTTCCCCGCTTCCCGGAAATCTTTCCGAGTTTTGACAGAGTGGACTCTACATCTTGCCCCATGGATCACCGCGCAGCTGATTCTCTGGTGTTGTCAATTTTATGGTATCATTTTTATGCAAAATGCGTTTGCCATCTTTTTTTGGCTTCTTTTGCCTTTCCTTAGCTCCTTCCCAGACGCAAAAGACTCTTCAAAGATATGAATACCACTCTACGTCGCCCTTGGATTTGTCTTTCGACGAGAAAGTCGAGTGGGCCCTCAAGCATTTCAAAATTCCAGGTCTGGCTGTCGCAGTAACTCACGGAAAGACATATTCAAAAGTGAGTAACCGAACTATTAAATGGTCAGCTACGGGCTGCTTTCCGGTGCTTGAACTAAGAAAAGAACCATGGAGGGCTACGGTGTTTCAGATACCCTCACTTCCCGACCAGTGACAGAACACACCCTGTTCTTCACGGGAAGTACGACAGAGAAGCCTTCGTTTCTGCTGCTATATCACTTCTCGTTGATGATGATATCAATTTTCCAGCCGTCCATTGGGACACGCCGGTTCACACTCTTCTTCCAGCAGATTTTATACTCAATGATCCGTGGGCTACGTCGCAAATGACAATTATCGACATTTTGTCACATCGCTCTGGTATACCACGCCACGACTGGGTTTGGCTTGCTAATATAACACTCCAGCAAGCAGTACAGTCAATCAGATATCTTCCCTTTACGGCCTCTCCACGGTCAGAATATCAGTATTGCAACCTTATGTACAGCGCAGCTTCCCACCTTATCGAGACCGTGACGAACCAGTCCCTGGAGTCTTTTTTACAAGATAGTATCTGGTCGCCACTGAATATGACCGAGACTTATCTCTCTCTCAATAAAGCTCAATATGCACGACGAGATGTTTCACAGGGTTTTTATCTCAACCAAGATGGCAGAATTACCTCCACTGATCGTGTGTTCATCGAAACCATTCGCGGCGCAGGTAAGATATTGTCATCCGTTTCTGACTATGCGAAATGGGCATCAGCCATGCTCAAACGTGGGCTACCCTTCTCTGAATCAGGTTATGCGACATTGTTCGGCATCCATTCTATCGTGTCACGAAATCCCATTGAGCCATTCCAAACTTCAACGCTTTATGGACTAGGATGGATGTCACAAGTATATAAAGGCGAGGTAATAGTATCCCATGAGGGATCCCAGTTCGGATACGGAGCGTGCGTTATGCTTTTACCAAAGCGGAATTTCGGACTTGTGCTGTTAGGTAACAATATGAACGGTGTTAATGCTGCGGCAAATTTGCTTGCTTATCATCTGATCGATAAAGAGTTGGGTGTTCCTCCGGAAGACCAGTTTGACTGGGCTGCAAGGTATGCGACATTGTCTTCCATCAGTTTGGAGTTACTGGTAGTATTGTGTCTGACTTTAGAATTAACAGAGGAGATGCCTTGATCAACGACACACAACTTTCCGACGACTTCCTGTCAAAGCTTTACCCAAAGATACCTTGTACTCCCTTGCCAAGCCCTCTAAACTTCTCTACTTTGACAGGATCCTACGTACACCCAGCTTACCCGGACTTGTTGTTAACAAGCAACTGCACTGGGGAGGATAGGATCTACAAGGGGCTGAACCGAACAATCCCCGACCTGTGTGCCTCCATTGTGGATTATAATGAGTATTCAAGAGATATGAGAATTGATCTTTTTCATATTACCGGCACTCATTGGCTTCAAATCGCAGTGCGGTGGGGTGTTCCCAGTGCCACTCGGGTCGAATTTCTGGTGAGTCCTGACAGCTCAGCGAGATGGCTCGGGATTGGGATCGAGCCTTCAATGGCAGAACAAGGAGAAAAGATATGGTGGAAACATGTGTTTTAATTGAAAATTCGAATCTGTCAGATAATGAAGTCAAAAGACGCTGGGTACTGTTCGGTTGCTATTTTTCATGCCACGTCCCTAGAAGCTGGTGTCATAGCTTGAGCAACCTTGGGTTTCTTGCCCTTCTTGGAAGAAGTGGTAAGATGTGATCAATGTGGAATAGGTACATAATTAGAGCCTACCCAGGTGCCCCTTCCAAAAAATTCAAGTCATTCAACACTATGCATCAATCCAACCATCCATCCCATAATCAAGGCATCTCAGGCGCCTGCTTTGCCCCAGTGATAGGAGTAACATACTCCTTACGCCGAGTAGTAAATAACTCAACCATAATCTCAACAGATGAATCCTTCAAATTTCCCGCCTTAATCTGCGTAACACCAGGTATTCCCTCCGGTCGAGAAAACAAGCTCGATCCACAGTCTATATCGTCAGTTTCGGTGAACCTTCAGTAGATAGATTTCTTTTTTTTTTTTTTTTTTTTTTTTTTTTTTTTTGAAAACGTACCGCCGCAGAAAAAATGACGATGCTCTTTCCCGCTGATAACCATTCTCGCTCAGCTTTTCGGATCACCCTTTGTGACGGTGAAGGACGTGGTTGGAACGGCGACGTTGGATGAGAAGGCACTTCCGCTCCATTTTTGACAGCCGGTGCAGTGGCATAGAGCTGTTAGAGCGGGCTCGCCTATTTGAGCTGCGTTAGAGAGCTGATGCTAGGAAGTCTATACACTTGATATGTATGGCCGAGGGCGCTTGTATGCTTACCGGAATATTCAAAGGCGATGTTTTCGCAGGCGCAAGTTCCGGATCCGGGCATCTTGGTCGGACTTTAGAGAATTTCTTTCGTGCTCTTCTGATTGAGTCTGTTTTGATTTGATGCAGTAGATGCGAGGGTATTTGGGTATTTATATCCAAGCAGAATGATGATTCCACATCATTATTGTGCACGGACATCTGTATGATTCCAAACGCTCCCGAGTGTTGGTTGCATTTCGGTGGATCAGTGGGGCAATGAAGGACGCTTTGGAATCATTCCACTCTGGAATTAGGAATAAATGATTCCAAAGTGTAATGATCCGAGATACGATGAAATGAGCAATGATTTCAATGTATGCGATTGAACGAAAATAGCGAAGCTGAAGAAGAGAGTGACTACGTTCTGGGTGATGCTATACAGAAGGAGAGCTCGCACTAGTCCCGATTGGGATGTATGCTGGCTGCATCATCACACAAAGGAGTGGATAAGAGACACCTCAGTGAAGGTATCTATCTAGGTGGATATTTGAAATTGAAAATACAATATCAGCTGAACCGATTGAAGATAGCTGGACGGAATTACCATCAACAAACATCCATTCATATAGTCATAAATACATAAATCCTAAAAATTAAATCTGAAAATCTCCTCTTCCATAAGTGCCCCAAACCTGAACTCACTCATTAGTAAAAATTCTCCCCCTTAACCTTAGCTTAGCTTGGAAATCAACAAAAAATCTCCCCTTACCCATAACATTTAATATGTGGAACCATAGCAGACCTCAATACTTCCAACCTCTCAACCGGAAACGTGGACACGTCAACATCCCGATCTCTAACTCGGAACTCTCTCATTATCCTATTCCAGTCCTGAATCGGCGTAATATATCCATCTAAACCCAGATACCCCGATAATTCAAATAACTTATCAAGTTGTTGGGCTGGGATTTCCCAGCATGTTTGATCAGGAAGCTCTGAGGGTGCACCTGCTAGAAGGACTCCCTGCATTGACATTGCGTGTCCGGATGGTTCGGACGTGTTTGAGGGTCGAGTGTGGAATAGACAGGGTCGTTCTAGGCTGGTATTTGTGAGTTTATACTGGATGCATGGGGTGTGATGAGTGGGACTTACGATAGGACGAAGTTTATGCCTATCTGAGTTAGACTGGGGCATTTCGCGAGTTTAGGGTTGTGGATGTCGTTTTCTTGAGTATTGGGATGTGAATAAGTTGACGTCTGAGATGCAGGAACTGGCATCGGCATCTTGACGGAGAGGTGTTGGTGTGGACCGTGATCGCCACAAATCGTAATCCGGTCCAGATGCGAGTCTCTAGACTCAAAGTGTGATGGAAGTGAAATTGAATGACGCGACATGATTTCTTTGAAAATTTTATTTTCGAATTGGAGATCTTTTATCTCGTTTGATAATGTGCTTAGACTGTAAAGATTGTGTAGCTCATCTTCCAGCTTGCGGAGTCGTTTATCTTTTTCTTCTCGGTATTTTCTGTATACGATTAGCTTGGTTGGCCAGGTTCTCTAGGTTTAATAGTTCTCTAGCTGTCGCTGACCTACCTCTGCGCTCTTCGAACTTGTTCGCGTCGACGATCGTAGTCGGCCTGGGCAACCTTGGATTGATCATTTTGGTCGATGGCCGGGTTGAATTGCGCCATGGTGGAATACCCGCTGTACCCGGCTGGTATGATTTAGCTGGATAGCTAGTCGAAACCAGGCTGATTTGACCCCGCTGAAGACAAAGGAAGAAAATGGAGTTGGACTGCATATTGTGTTGGCGATAAGGCTGTTACGTAAGGATGCAAAGCCCGAGTGCGCGATGTTTGATTGGCTTGGAAAATGAGGCGTTGGAGTGTCAACGAATGGCAATGGAGATGGCTGAGAAAGCGGAGACGGGCGGGATGATTCCAAAGCAGTGGAGCTGATGATTCCATAGACGGTAGGCAGCCATGGCCTTGCGTATAGAGATAGAAAAATGTACCCGGGGATTCCGCTGAAGGGCTTTTTTCGTGGTCGTCGTCGCTAGGCGTAGTGAAACTTCCCGTTGAGTGGTGATGTGTCGTGCTAAACGAGGATTTGGAGGTGCCATACCAGGGGCAGACAAACTTGGTTAGTTGGAGATAGTATTAGGTATCTTCCTGGAGTAGCCAACAGCTGGATGCTTAGTCGGGATTCAAGATGTATAGACTTGAAGGCAGATGGACCTGGCTAGAAATAGTACTTCTGTTGGAGTATAATACGGTTGGAATGTCTAGCTGACGTCTTACAACTTGAATAGGTACGATTTGCCAAGCACTAGCCAGATTCAAGTTGATAGTTGCAAACGAAGATCAGCTCTAGGTGAGCTAACTGGATCCGAAATGGAGCAAACCAGCCATATTCAAGCTTTAGGAAGCCTGGTTTGCTATGGTCCAGTTATAAAGATGTCCGGGAATGCCTGTCGTAGTCGAGTTACCGGAAGAGCTAGGGTTGTTTTGACAGTTGACGAACGATGGTGGGTGCGCTGGTCATGTTTGTACCACGCACAGACTCACTCAGGTCCCAAACGGCCAACCCAGTCTCTTGCAGGGTACTAATTTTTTGGACGCCATTTTCAGAACAATAGATCAAAGGTTCAAAGGGGAGCGCGAAACTCGATAGTTTCACCAGATCCGGGATAGATTCTGGTAGACCCCTCAAAAAATGCCGACCTCTGTTTGATTCCCGACCTGAGGCGACTTAAGCTGTTCTCGTCATATTGAGTGCCTAGATCTAGCACCATGGCCTGCTATCGAAATTAGTGATATTTTCTCTGAGTTATACATATAATGTCAGTACTGACCAGTGTGGCGATTGTGGGAAGATAAAGTCTAAATTTTTCAGTATCACTGGAGCCCATCATCCTGCAAGCAAGACAATCACCACTAGTGTTGCATGATGGTGACAGTTTGTTGAGCATCCCGCAGGAAAGACAGCCCCTGTTGCGATCATATAAAGATGAAGTCTGGCCTTATCGCCATTGATTCCAGTCGCTCCGTTTCATCCCCCAGCAGGAAAGACGACCATCGCTGCATTGTCATGACAATGAAAGAGATTTTGGTATCTTCCAGAAGAAGCTACCACCTTGACAATTGCCTGATGAAGATCTCCGGTTCTTCATCCAGCCGGAAAGAAGACCACTGCTGCGTTTTGGGGATGATGAAACAGATTTAGGTATCCTCTAGGAAAGATGACCACCTTCATGATCGCCTGGTGAAGATCTGCAGTTCTTCGTCTGGTGGGAAAAAAGTGATGGGAGCACGATGGGGTGATCAATTTTCTTGTATTGGAGGAAGATCTAGTGAGAGATGGAGATGCGTTTAGGCACCTGACTCAGCATGGAGGTGCACCACCTTCAGTGAATACTCTCACTGAAAACAGTACTGAGTATTCAAACCTGAGTAAATATTTGAGATTCGGAGTATTGCTCCACTCGAAGTGTTGATCTATTGATCAAAAAGAGGTCTTACATAGGGCTGCCCACGATATCGTCAATCGTCAATATCGTATCGCAATTATCGTCAATTTACGATATCGCCACCGTCAATATTTGGACGGTACGATATCGACAATCGTATCACCAGGCTAAAACTTGACGATATTATCGTTGCAATATATCGTCAATATCGTCGGGTTGGCGATACGATACAATATGGCAAAAAAGTGACGATATCGTATCGTGGGCAGCCCTAGTCTTACAGTTTACAAACTAGACCGCACCCCGCCAGCCAGCTGTCTAATTTACAGATTGACAGCACAAGTAGACTAGCATTAAGCTAGTAGAATCTATAGAGATTCTAGCGAGCCCTACCCAGGGATGGAGGCCTTGCTGTTCACGAACCGGATCATACCCAGCAAACTGTTCGCCCGAGCAGTTACTAGGCGATTCTGGAAGAGTAGGCTCTCTTCCAGTCGAGAAGCTCTGGAAATTCGAGCAGAAATAAGGTAACTACTGCTGAGTGGGCCTTTCAGGGCCCTCAGATAAAGAATCTTCAAGAGTAGGGTCTCTGGGAAAAGAAATAGGTCAACCATGGATAGGGACTGAAGATGAGAAGGAAGGCAGAAGATCAGTGAACAATAAACAGAATTTAGTGTTTATTGTTTCAACAAGTCCCACTTGACTGTGGTGCTAGCTCTTAGGACTTGATTCTACGGCTGCAAGAACTACGGTCGGACGGGTGATTTTACCTACAGCTATGCACTGTGCTTTCGGGAAAATCTGTAAGCAGTAGTATACGACCTCGTATGAGCTTGTTGGAAATAACTTCAAGTTATTCTGATGGAGGCAATTTCCTACGTATGTTTATAGCCTATAATGGGAATTGTTGGGCGGAGGGCCGAGTAATTATGGTTTGGTTCCAGCCAAACTCAACAAGGGCTTGTTCAACAGGAGTCAAGTTGACCTGAGATATGAGAGTGGAGTTGATATTTATGTCTTTGTGAGTGAACCAAATTGCTTTGCATTCATAAGTGTAGCTGATTGATTTTCACTCCTTCTGCTGCTCCCACAGCATAGCCGGCACCGTCAAACCAGGCACAATCTCAATAGTACTAACCGTTCGAAATCCCAAACTTTCATAAAGAGAAAGACCCTGTCGACTCGAATCCAACCCGACCGGAAGATTTTTCTCTTTGGCCCGATCCAGCCCCCACTGGACTAAAGCCCGCCCGATACCGCGTCGTTGATACAGGGGGTCAACCGCGACGGTGGCCAGGAACCACAAGTTGGGGATGGCGGCAAAGTCAAAAGCCGTCGCACAGACTTGATTATAATGGTCCAAGCGTTCAGGGACGAGACTTCGGTCGGGAGAGACGAGAGAGTTATACCGATTCTCTATTGAGAGGAGGATACGTTCAAAGGCTATCAGTTAGCAGTTAGCAGTCAACTCAAGATCAGCATGGACAGCGCTGAACGTGGGCAGCAGTGGACAGGGTCGCACGCTTCAGTGCGTACCGTTCCAAAGACCCCAGCCATTCTGATTCTGATTTGCCTCCATATCCCCGCGTCTCCACAGTGCGTAGCCTCGCACGCGACTGTCTTCCCCACTGCAGTCGTCATTGCCATTGCCTTTTGAATCCACCGAGTCCACACAGTCCGCTGAATGTGAGTGGGTTGCGACTATCATAATATAACCAGGGGTATAGAAGCGCATTTTAAGGCGACGGAGGAAGGCAGATCGGAAATCCGCATAGTATTGGTGGCGGTGGGGGCAGAGATAGATGAACAGTTCGTCGTGGAGCATTGCTTGGGCTGCGATGTTTGCAATTGATGGGAGGTCATTGAGGGTGGCAATTCGTATATCCATTCTAGAGTGATTAAAGTATAATACTGAAAGTAGAGTAGAGTAAAGAGTAGAATATGTAGTTGTGCTGTTGAGAGAGAGAGGTTGAAGAAGAGCGGAGTGACAAATCCTCGGCAACTTCGGCTTTTACTTTTCTTCAATTCTCAACTTCTTCTCAACTTCACACCTTCCACTCTCCTCTGGATAACTCCACTACTGATCTCCAGATGATTAGATTGCTCTCAGTGATTGACAGAATATTTACTGTTGATTCATCTGACTCTGCTGACTCTGCGACCCACTCGCCCCTCTTCCCCAGTCTTCTCCAGTCCTCCACAATTTTCAGTCGCAATTGGACTGTTTGACTGATTGTCCATTCGCAATTCTTGGCTGCCCCTCTCTCTCTCCTCCATTCCTCTTTTTTCCTCACCTGTTTCATCTCTTCTCCCTCTCTCTCCATGACCCCCTCATAACGATGGCTGCGAGCAGCAACCACGCCTTGAATCGACCGACTCTCCCAGGGCCGCGCCCTGCCTTCTATCCTATACTCTAGTAGCCCGTGGGATGGGGGTCCATACCAGGCTCCGCGCTCTTGATTGGTCCGCCGTGCGTGCTCCCGTCGCACCGGGTGCGTGCCGCACAGGAGAGACATAGGAGTAAATCAAAGTTAGGGAGGAGAACAAAAGATCCCCTTGTTAGTTACCTGTGGATGGTTTTTACCGTCCGAAAGTGGGATAATGAGACTTTGTATAAATGTTGCTAGCCGCCTGGCCTACCCTATAGATACTTAGTACAGATATATATATATTCTAATATATCGTGAGCACGCTACAAGGTCCTGTAAATCTAGATATCGGGCCTAATAATCGATCAGAACTTCTAACTTATCTAAAGTACAGTTCTAAATCCCGTCCCAAGATATTTTTTATAGCTCCTATTATCAACATAGACTTTAATCAGTATCGTATATTCGTACCTCAACGCGTCGCGTCGCGTGTCTGGCCCTAATTTCAGGGGTATTTTAGATCTATCCATTTCGATACCTGCCAATCATACCAATAATGATTATATCGCCTTTATAATCCGCTCTACGTTCTCCATTTACTCTTTCCTCCTTCAAGCTATATTGCTTTGCTTTCTTTCTCCTCAGTGCTTTTACTACCTTGCTGTTAGTATCTGCCTTTCTAGACTAGGCTCTCATAATGGAGTCGATCGCGGACCTATTTACCTATAACACTACGTACCGATTCTGGATCTGTAAGACCTGCCAGTACGTAACCCCCATCCCGGTGACATGAAATGCCCTGTGTGATGAAACGCCCGCCAGGTACCTGCACATTCGAGCACCGTCACTCCCAACCCACATATTGAATATCGCCTCAGAGCAGCAGAAATAATGATAATTTGATTCCTTATTTGATGGCTTCTTTCAAAGAAAAATTACAAGGTGCTAAAGTGGCGAATTACAAGACAACACGCACGACTAGAAAATCCGCTGTTTATTTCTACGACGCCAAGATCATCCACAAAAATATCTGAGATAGATAAGAAAGCCAATTTTGCATTAATTCACCTACCTAGCTACATGGATGTTACGAACCCTGCAACAGGAGGGGTCACAGCTACAGATAGGCCACCGAGAGCTAACTATTCTTACACTAAGAACCACCTGCATAAGGTCACGTGCGACCAACCAGATGAATTAAACGATGAAGACGTTCCCAGGAACGGATGATCAGTGATCGATCAGGGTGATCAGGACACGGTGTCCGTTCGCCAGACATTACTTGGTATATATGCAGTTCGACGTACCAACTAAAGACTGACGCCAGGAAACTGCCTAAACAATCGACCACGTGATCACAAATGGTAGATGGGTATTTTGATCAACTAGTAGATCATGCCAAGCACTATCTACCGCTCTACCATCTACCACGCATACCATCACGGAGGACTAGGATATATAGGACACTCTCTACACGCATGTATTTAGTTCTTCGCGATCAATCACACATTGTTACTACAGGATACCCTTTAGGATTCTACTTCTACAGTATTACTTTCGTGACGAACATCCTACAAGTAGGGGAGCTCTCCGGACTGACCTACTTGGCGCCCTATCTGGCACACCTACAAGACTTGCTCTATAGACCCGAGTCCGTGTAAGGCTTAGCCTAACAACGGTACGGTTGCGAGACGGTAGACTTGAGGTACGTATCAAGACCACGGGAGGTTAGCTTACAGTGACCAGCTAGCAACGCGTAACAATGGATTGCTTTTTTATATCATGATAGTCATGTTCTCTGGGGATATTCTAATCTTGGTGGAATTCTTGGCAGCAGAAAGCTACATAAAACAAAAGTACTGATAAGGCGAATACAGATGAATGAAACAATTATGTAACTTGATGTATGAAAATTACTAGCGCCTCTAAACAGAACAGCCGCCTTAAGTAGGGAATGATTTAGACATTACGCCATGTACGCCGCTATTACACTAGGAGTCATAGAAACAGATCTGGGATTATGAAGCTTCTTCATATTTCACATGGAAGCAGTAAAGCAAGGTTATTGACACTGGCGTACGTGTGAGGATGCTCGTGTCATATATCTAGCTAGAGCTTGCTCCTCTTGCGAGGTGAAATACTGCTGATTGGCGGCCTATCACTAAAAGAAGGCTTCCTATTGGCCCGCCGCCATAAGGTGGACGCGGGGATCCCGGCCGATCTCGATTGAATAGCGTATGATGTCCGCGCATGACGTTGATTGGTTGGAGATATCGTGGTCATCTTTTAGCACAATATGTCGACCTGAAACATACCACTAGCACCCTTTTGGATACTATTATTCAGCATGTACTCGATCCCCGCCTATTTGGCCACAGGAAACTTGCTTTTAGTTCTGTAACCAGACATCAATCAACCATCCTCTCGATTAGACATCCTCAGTACGAGCCAGTACGCTGTTCCCATAACTTGACACAATATCCTGAGACGCACCTCCTACTTGAAATGGAACTATTCAGGTTGCGAAAGGGCATAGGAGTATGACTACTGCGGATTACGCGAATAGCACCTAGCGGTTCAAGAAAACGTTATGTATGCTCAATTGGTAATTTACATGTACTTGAATTTTCCCGAGTAGCTTAAGATGAGGTTCTTTTGAAACTAACTTTACCAGCCAAACTCAACGATTCCATCGCAATCCTGAGGATACCTAATGGTATCGAATCTCTATATTGTACCGTACAAAGTTTTACATACCGCTGTTTCAATTTTAACTGATATCTAGAAAATGCTGAAACTACTCAACTTTGGAAATTTTATGGTTGCTGGTATATTTGCCACCCTCAAATAATTAGCCAAAAAACTGCGTTCTTGACCGTTGAACAAGTGAGAGTTGGAGTACTGCGATTTGAGCAACGTTTTGGCGTGTGGTGTAAGTATTAAAACATTAATTAGTACTCTTACATCAACAGCCTTTCAACTACAGCATGGGCAACGGAGCTACAATGTTTGGATTTGGTCAGATAGCGCGTGTTTTGACTGTTGAACACTAAGAGAATTTGAGTGGTCAGTTGAGCAAAAGTGAACAGTGTTATATTTAAGCAAAATTGATGGTGTGATCATGATGAATAAGAAAATATAATTCTGACGGTCAACCGCGCTTAAGCTAGATAACTGAATGGGAAAATTCATCACTTGGTAGTTTTCAACGGCAGTGTTTGACAGGATATTCAAGCTAAACGGTCGTTTTTGGTGCATCTGTTGCCTAGAAATGGCGCATCGGTCACGTGGAGTTCAGGGTCAAAGCGGTCCCCCGACGAACAGGAAACTTATTCGTTTCGTTCTGGATGTGGTCTCACGTACAACCGCTCTCACCAGGCGCTAAGTCTAACACAGCTAGCTTTGAGCTAAACTAAGGATAGTTTAGTTTCAGATTGCTACACGTGATGTCAACACAAGGGATCATGTCATGAGCCATGAAGTGAAGTGCAGGTTACAGGTACGGTAATTAGCTTTTATAGGAAAATAGCTTTTCAATACTAGCAGACTGATAATCCATATAGCCTGAATACTGTATCAAGAAATAATGTGGGAGGAAATTGCATTCGGTATACAGCAATGTCTATGAATTAATACTACCAATAATTGGAGGTGCATACTGATACCCCGCACGTGTCGGTCGATTCAGCCTCACGGGCAGGCTAAGATAGCCATTTTTCAACAGAGAAGATAAATTCCGCTCTCATCTCTCCTATAATATTATTATCAAGCTTGAGTATAAACCACAGTAGTGGCGGCTCGGTCCAGTGAGTTACATCCAAAGATAGAACAAGAGCATCTTATTAATCTCAGCACTCTAATCACATAATATAGAGACTAGGAATAAATATTCTGCCCTTTTCTGGAAGCTCTGACATTAATATCCCTAGATATAGGCAATATACATCAGACACACTACGTCCCCCATATTATTCGGCAGCAACAATCTAGAGAACCAGATAGGAATCAATTATAGAGTGATCTATCTGCCTCCAGATAGGGTTTACAATATATATTCTCCTATCTAGCTAGGACTAATAGCTATTTTTTAGTTAAGACTAACAGAAAACCCCACCCCCGACGTATACGAAGCCCTAGCTATGCTCTATAGTGCCTTTTAAGAGAGACCTAATATTTATAGGCCGTAAAGCTATTATCAGTGCGATCAAGGAAAAGCATAGGGTAATCGGCTAGCACTATAAGTATACGGCATTAGTAGGATTAGCCGGTGTTGGGTGAGCTGTCCCTATAAGAAAGTCTTAAATAACAACTAATCTCACTGCCTATTAGAAGAACCCAGACCGCTATCGAGTATTCTTATCGCGTGCGAGAATCCACACCAGATATGTGAGTTTTTTAGATTCACGCTAGTAATACAGCACAGCTAGAACAGGGCTACCAGCAGATTACTGCAGTCGCGGAGATCCCAGGATAGGACGATCCGAAGACAAATATCCTCTAGCTCATATATTAGTAGTTATATAATCCACAAAATAGATACTAGCTGATAGTGTTAGATAATACGGATGATAGTGGGATCTTTTTTAATAGCAATATATCCAAAAAAGGAGGGCTACTGGTGAGATTCCTGCCCCAGATCGCCTATGGATTAATCCTAATTATATCACAGAATCGTCTTGCGGCGCGGAATCTAGCGGGGGTTCATAGCTATATGATCGAAGTTCAGCTGATGAACAAGGAAGAGTCTCTTGACCTATTACAGATGAGGGTTCCTGACAGCTAGTCTCTCGCAGAGGACGAAAAGGCGCTAGTCCGTATATTAGAGAATATTCCACTAGCTATCACGCAGGCTGCGGCGTATATTGCCAACCGGTCGCCCCTTCTTACTGTCTCCGTATATCTTCAACTTTTCTATAAAAGCGAGTCAAAGCAGACGCAGCTTCTCCAGAATAAGGATTCCACAGATCTTTAGCGCGATCCTAGTATTCGGTATGTAGTAATCACGACTTAATAGCTATTGTTTAAGCAGATCCGTCAGGAGCAGCCGGCGGCGACTGATCTCTTGGTATTAATGAGTATATTCGATTGGCAAGGAATCCCCGAAGATCTGGTGCGCGACTCTAATTAAGATAAGTTAGACTTTCACAATATATTAGCGCCGCCGCTCAGCTATTCTCTGATCCGACTTAAAATAAACGAATAGTTGTTTGACATGCACCGTCTAGTGTAATTATCGGTCCGGGTGTGGCTAGATATACACTAGCAGCTCCACGACTGGCAGGCCAAATCACGAGAGATTATAGCTCGGGTGTTTCTAGATAGCGAGTACGAAAGCTAGACACAATATTGATTACTCCTTGTGCATACTAAAAGTGTGATAAAGTCAATATATAATATGAATAATGAAGATCGATTAAATGCGGCTATCCTCTTATCTAATTATGGATAGTTTCTAGAACTCCAAGGAGCTTATAAAGAGGCAGAATCAATACATCGCCGGGCATTAGAAGCACGAGAGAAGGTACTTAGACCAGAGCATCTTAACACGCTCACTAGTGTCAGTAACCTTAGCTCAGTGCTCTCTAGCCAAGGGAAATATGAAGAGGCGAAAGCGATGCATCGACGGGCACTAGAAAGATATAAAGAGGTGCTTGGACGCGAGCATCCTGACACGCTCGCCAGTGTCAGTAACCTTGGTAGGGTGCTCTCCAGGCAAGGGAAATATGAAGAGGCGGAAGCGATGCATCGACAGGCACAGACTGGATTCTAGTACCCTCGTTCAGCAAGGAGTCCTGCCTAGGAAAATATTCTCCACTCCTCATCTGTTGCTTCAATTGTCGCAAAGGCATCATTCATCGCTGGAAGAGAAACATGACCGTGACGTCGACTGAAATCTCGAGGCACGAAATTTTGTGGCGCTATGGGCAAACTAGCTAGCTGTCTCAAGGTAACTATTATTGTATCCCAGCATGAGTAGAATAGAGTAACCTCCGGAAAATCAATATTCTACTATCACTGTGTGACGTTTGTGCTGTAGGAATATATTAATTATTAATCCTTGGATTAATGCTAATTTGCCACGGGAAATATAATGAGGCAGAAGTGATGTGTCACGGGCAATAGAAAGATATGTTGATTTGTTTGGACGTAAACATCCCGAAACAGCGATCAGTTCCTATTCGTTAGACTTGCACAATCAACAAGGGAAACTTGAAGAGGCTTCGTAACCCCAGACCTGTATTTAAAGCATTTAGTGTTGAGGCAGCATACATGCACATATAATACCCATACTTTGTGGCTTCTCTTGCAGCAAAATATACCCTCATAGTTTGATGCGGTTCCAAGGTACCTTTACCAAAGTTATGTTTCCCTAGAACAGGCCCTCTCCTACTTGCGGATAGGGTTGTGGGGCTGTTCCTTCTGGAGGTTCTAGTAATTTTCATACATCAAGTTACATGATTCTTTCGTGGCCGTGTATTCACCTTATCAGTACTTTGGGTTTATGTAACTTTCTGCTGCCAAGAATTCCACTAAAATGGGTACATTCTCAGATAAAATAATTATAATAATACAAGAAATCAAAATAGATAACTAGGTAACGAAAATGATGTGATATCGTTTTCCTTAATTATCCCAGACGTTTTTGTGGATGATCTTAGCGTCACAGTAGAAGACAGCCGATTTCCCGGTCGCGCGTGTCGTCTCGTAATTCGCCACTTTAGCGCTTGGTAATTTTTGTTGGAAAATCGCGATCGAATAAGTAATCAAATGATCATTATTTCTGCTGCTCACAGGCGATATCAGATATGTGGATTGGAAGTGATGGTGCTCGAATGTGCAGGTACCTAGCATGCGTTTCATCACATAGGGCATTTCATGTCACCGGGATGGGGGTTAGGTGGCCCGTGGGGCGAATCATTGAGACTAGTGAATATAGCTGCCGATCTATTTCTCCCTCTCTGAGGCATGTGAATATCATTCCTAAACCATAACAAACTCGCTCGGGTCCGAAATTTTGCCGATACCCGAAATGGAGTATCTATCTCCTAGCGCGATCCCAGGGATTAGTCGCTCAACCCATGAACAACTGGCAGTAGACGAGATTTCTCTTGTAAGTTAGAATATGAGAAATGTAGATCGGAAATTCTATTATGTCTCCCTTATTTCTGTTGATCAAGTGGGACCTATTTTCATATTTTGAAGTTCTTCATTGTTTGTTTGCTTGTTTGTTTGCATTGAGTGAAATCAAATCCAGACCCGTATATTCGAGTCCATTAGCCTCTTCCACAGCAGTATTTGATGTTAATGTTTATATTTCACCTTAATTACTATCATATTGGTAGTATGATCTAAGGCCTATTCATTTGGTACCTAGCTGCTCACCAAAAGCTCCCTGACAATGGAGTTCTGGCATAATATGTACCGATACCTCTCAAGCCTTCTATACCGAAAGAAAAAAAAATCCCTGAACATTGTAAGTTTGATTCGACATGAGACCAAGATGAGACGTCGTGTGTTTATGAATATGTGCAAGGGCCACCCATTCGATGTCCGAAAAGAGAGAGGATTCATTTCAAACTTGAATGCAGAGTAAGTTTTACACGTTCTAATAACTGGTGTATTCCAAACGAAAATTTCTCACAGCTTTGTTGATAGCGAATTTAGTCCCCATGGGACTTGGTCGATTGAGAAAGAGGGCTTGGAAATTATAACTACCACGAAACTTCCCTCTGTGACTTCTAGAGATGTTCCCTTGGTGGGGTCCATCGAAATAGATAATCCTAGACCGAACGAGTTCATGTCGACCAGCCAGGGGCTTCCTCTCTTAGGGCAAGCAAAACAAGAGTTGAAGGTGTATGAAAGTTTCTTTGACCAAGCCCGATGCAAGAACCAGAAACGGCATGTTCATTTTCGGGATACACATTTCTAGTATAAAGGGCAATGACTCATCTTACTCTATGGTTTTAGCCTATGGATCGATCCAAAAGCTTCCCAAAAAATTACGAGTTTAAGTGCGATACTGCACTATCAAAAATTCTATGGCACGAGCTTCTCAGTTAACAGACGATATCTTGCGGCCCTCGTGATCAATTCTGCTTCTTGTATCCGGGGAAATAGAACTCAACCTCAATAGACTTTCGCATGTATTGAAAAGTAAGATGCGTTCCCATAATCATCTGTCGAACTGCGGAGTGGTATTTTACCAACAACAGGGATGTTCATCGAGTACCCATTACCTCGGGGTGTGGTCGGAAGACCAGCGTCACAACACGCTAAGAACGACTCTTGAGATCTGACATCACTTCAACAGTGAGATCCAGCTAGAACACATCAATAATCTCAATTAGATCCACTATGATTAGCATATACCAGTATCCGTCTATCCGACAATTTTCTATATAGGCCTCACGAAGGGTAACCATTGGGTATACTGGAAGGAACATGATGACTTTCTGACCCTCGCAAGGATTGCACGAGGTACTCTCTCGATCCCAGTTAGCGACGCTGGTGTTGAGCGTCTGTTTAACTGTGCTCGTGATATTTGCCACTTATCGTGGACGGCTTAAACCTGACACGATCAAACCTTGATGCTGCATTTATTCTCATCGAAGCTCGAGGTTTAAAAAGCCAGCTGGAGATGGTCAAGGAGTATCTTCCATTGGGAAAGCTGCCCTTCTTGATAAAGAAAGGAAGCATCTCCTTACACCTTATAACCTAGATCTAATCAGTGACGATGAGGAGAAGGGGGAGGAGGAAGAACAGGGCTCGTGGACGTCCGATATATCTGATATTCAATCGGGAAGCATCACAGATAATCAGCTCGAAGATCACCTCGTTTGCACACTGGTAGAGGCTCATGAAAGCAAGCAACACAGGAACTACCTCAAAAGAGCAAGCCCGACTTCCTAGATGATGATGATGAAGGCCTCCCACTTCCTGAAATGCTAACTAAAGAGTATACGCGGCGACGGCCAGAGAGAACTCGGAAAGCAGCCTAGGATACCAGAAGCCTTTTAGCTCAAGAGAATGTGATAGAGAACTGTAGATACTTAAACTAAAATAAGACTAGAGCACTTAGCCAGTTCACAGTGTAGATTCGAAGTACACTAAAGAGATACATTTAAATACACTTATATCGAAAATGAAATCATCTCTCCTAAGTTCAAAGAACAGGGAACAAGATCTCTTAAACTTATAATGGGCTAAAGGGTGTGCTTCAATAACATGTCTTGTATTAATCATCATCATAATTACATAATGTTTGATATTACTGTCGAGGTTTAGAGTGTTATATTGACCCTAATACCCTAACTGATATCCTCCTCTGCGTTATCAACCCATAACCTAATAAGCTAAACTAATATTTTAATTAAATCAATTTGACTTGGTCGCGACAAAGGTATATATATACAAGATTCTTATAGGGCATGTCCTTAAGATCAAACGAAAAATCTTATTACAGGGTATATTCCTGGAAACAACATGCTCTACTCTGTATTGGCTGTTTATTTGACTTCTACTTATGATCCCCAGCAATCACATAACCATTATATCTTGCATTGAACCAATTCTTTAAAGTAGGTAAAATAAAGAAGGTGGCAACGACGCTGCCTTGAAGTCCAATTAAACGTGTTTGTATTGGGTAACAAATGGAGAAAATGGACACGAGTAAAAATTAAGAACTATCTTATGAGTCACTCTGTAGGTCTATCGGATCTATCGGAAGAGCTCTGAGAAGAGTTAGGCTTCTTCTTGCCAGTCAAGTAATCGTTCCAAGCACTGGCAGCTTTCTCGGCCTTGAGGTCAAACGTAGCCTCTGTAGCCGAGATGCAGAGGTCAACAGTCTCCTGGGGAGCGCCACAGAAGTACTCAAGACGATTGCAGATGATGTCTTCCGGAGTATAGATGTCTGAAGAGTAGCCAAAGGGGAAGTCTCCAGGGTTCGAGGTCTTGAACACATCGTCATCAAAGAAGATAGTGGGTTCGGAGCAGGTGCCGTAGTCAACATTGGGCTTGTCGTTCTTACCCCTGCCACCGTAGACGTTTTCGCCATACCCACCATTGCTAGTATATCCGTCACCAATGTCTCGATGGACATCATTGGTGCTGTCAGCAGTCAAGGTAGTAGTGGTACTGGTCATCTGCAGTGTCTTGGTGTTGATAACAGTCGGGTCTGGCAAAGTAACGGTGGCGGTTGGACATATTCTGGTCAGAATAATGGTATTGGTTGGACCCGAGGTTGTGACGGTGGTTGTAGTAGTAGCAGTACAGGTACCAGCATTAAGGGCGGGCGAAGCAATGGTCGAAGTAGGCGCAGAGGCACTATAGCAAGTTAGAATTAGTATGTAAAGGAATAAATTATCTGAGCTATGCTTCAAGTACCTGGAGACGTCATCATTTGCATGGCCATGAACAAGCTGATTGTCGAGATGCTCCAATTTCAGCTCATGGTGACTCGTTAGCATGCCGTGGGCGGGTGCGGCTTGAACCGATGAACCCAGAAGCAACTGCAATAGCAGAACCGATGGAAGAACCAGCTTCGTTTTAGCAAGGAACATGACAGTAGTAGTAAACCAGTCGTCCTGACGATAGGAAAAGTTATTTATCAAGACTACAGAAGAGTCGGGGCCGTGCCTCTATATATGTGTCGATGTTGTTGCTGCTTTCATCGCCGGAGCAGGTTAGGAAATTGTTTGTATACCGAAATCTCTTCCGGCGATCAAATCGATGAATTCGAGATTAAAATCCTATAGAGTGTTTGCGGCGGTTTCCAGAAGCTGTGGAATGTGAGTGGTCGAAAATGATTCTGGAAAAGAGACCCGAGAAATCCATCCGCGGCTGTCATCCCCCGGAATTCACGTCTCGTTTTCGGATCACTTCTTCAGATCAGCGAAGTTGAATGAGAGAAGCAGAATGTGTCATTCTATATTCTCAGAGAAGCTGTGGCTCAATTAGAGTTCATATAATTACGGAAAAAAGTCCGACTGCAGGATATCAGTATCGGCTAGTACTTGTGAGGGCCTTGCATCCCCGAGGCCTCGACCGTTAGTCAAGACCACAACTGCACTTCCTGTTTCCGGAAACGTCCAGATCGTTGATAAAGAGCCAGGCATGCCCCCCGAATGGCCAATTTTGAGTCATCCCAGTGATTGATTGATTGATCGACTGAAGAAACTATCTGTAGGCCCCTGACCAGAAGGCCATCTGTTCAGGGGGTTGTTTAATATGTTACAGCTCTGCTTTTCGGGAATACCCCGATCACTATACAAAACAAGTAGTAGATTGTATCGAATAGGCAGAAATCCGTACGCACTAGTACTGAGGCAACCAATTGTCATGATTGATTGAACTACAGTATTTTGAGATCGCTGTTGAGAGCGTCTCACAACCTCAGGAGCTAAGTATTGACAAGCCACGACACGGGTATGCGAGTTAATCCGATTTACCATACAATTACCTATAGAGGAGTTGTCGCAGCCAGCTAAAGGGGTAAAGACTAATGTGGCTCCAGTGCGAATTAGATCAAGCGAAACTAATTCAATATTGATTTAAGAGAACAAGCGATCAGGGTCGTGTTCAAATACCCTGGGTCTCTGCGTTGAATACGAGATACTCCATGTTTATAACACCAGATTTGCAAATTTGATGGACTTTACATACAAAAACCAAAGTAATGCGGGTATCATGCAACCAATAAGTTGCTAGTGTTAGCTAGTGGAGGTTGCCACTCTGTGCGCTGACAATAGTTCGTGGCCTCGCTAGATTGAATCAAGTCTTGTTTTAGCCCTTCACATCAGGACCTGTCTGGCCTCGACAAAATATTAGCAACAGGGGACCTTCTAATCATTCAAATAACTGACTCCGTAACTATTCTGGTGACGGCGATTGAAATCATTACCCAAGCCAAAACCCAAAGCGTCAGCAGTCCACAACTCTCCCACCATAACCATATGAGGATAGATCCAATCGTAGCAACTGGCAGGTTAATCCCGAGGACTGCAACAAACAGTTGGCATTCTGCCGCATCAACAATTAGGGCTTGTAATCCCATTTCCTGGTTGCTGAAAAAACTCATACCGACTAGTCAGTGCTATAAAACCTCCAAAGGCATCGATTTCGGTGATATACTTATACAAAAGATAGGTACCAAGGGACAGATGAAATCAAATGTCTTTCTGAGAATTCTGCATGCATGCGCTGCGTTCTTGATCGGATGATTCTTGCACATAAAAGACAGACCAAATGCCAGTTATATGGCCTACTATCACTAAACTGGCTTTGCGTCAACCGATAACGCCATATTTATTCCCGGCGCTTTTATAGCCCGCGCAGGTTGACATCCAGGATTTGACATTACTATTTCGGGATACTCGACTGCTGTAAGTGGAATGTAAATCATCGAGTAAACTTATGGCTATCAGACGAAAGGGTGGAGGCATCTAGACGGTTTGAATATAGTGTAAACCTTGAGCCGGTTGGAGAATGCCGTAGCCCCTTACTGCGCGTAGAAAACACAGATTGATCAATGGATAATGCCTTAAGCAGAACAATGCTTGGCTCTCGTGGTACACGCAAGCCGTTATCAGTCACGACGAAGAATGTGAGGGAATATGGGAAGGCCGATCACGGGCTTGTCACATTCCACATTCTAACTGCGGATGGCTCTTCTACTTCCTGCAGTCGTCACATTTCCAGTACCTGAAGATTGTATGCATAGTTGACACTTTGGAAATGAGCCTCGTAGGGCCATCTTCCATAGCGGAGCCTTGAATTCTAACTGATCGACAGATATATATTTATTTACTTTAGTAGATTCCATCATTTGATCTCTTGGCTTATTAAAGTCTATATGCACAATCACTGCCCGCTCAGTCACTACGATTTCACAGTATCCCTCAAATAGAACATAACATAATTTGGAATTGTTCAGTTGACAGACACTTTGAAAAGTGATGATGTGTCGACATAACAACATTTAAATACTTGACTTCCAAGACCACTTCCTCATATAGGGGAATTATGAACTCCAGAGACTTTGAACGGGGAACAAGTCTAAGCAAGCTGGCGCAACGACGAGAACTAGTAAGGTATCCGAGCAATACCACAATTCAGATAGCTAACGGTCAAAAAGCAACCTGTTCTCGTGAGTCTGAGACGCGATACTAAGTCGCCTGTTGACAATGCACGATTATCTGCTATTGATAAAGAAAACACCATAATGTCGCGTTGGTATCCAAAAACAGAGGCAAGGGAGCATGTGAATATATCACTACAGAGTAATTCACATATTTATGTATGGCATCTTTCAAACATTGGAAATTGACCTGTGGTCGGAAAAGCGCTCACTAGCGTGAATCTAGGATCACCATCACCAGGCCAATCGCCGTTCATGGGCCTCGACGGACTACGTTGATTGTAGCGACAGATTCACACCCTCTCACCATCTCCAGGGATTTGTCCGGAGAGGCTGGCAAGTTCAGCCACGGGGCCAATTTCAAAGCTGCTCTGATCCGACCAGGAAACAAAGTCTGAGGATTGTAGAGGTGGGTTTCGACTTCCAGTTGAAAATAAAACTTTTCACTAATACAAGTCACAGACAGAAGACGAAGGAAACTGGGGCTTGTCTTTCTATGCTTCCAGACAGATCCCAAAATCCCTCAGATCCTATGACCCCAAAGTGGATGAAGGGGCTAATGGAGATATACAAGGCTTGAAGATGTCAAGTTTCCTGGATATTGAGGAAGCTTCACTGTCCGTGAACCATGATACGAGGCCTGGGAACGAGGAGTTTCAGCGGCAAAGCTATTATGCTGGAGGGTGGACACCTCAACAAACCGCCCAAGGAGACATGCAACGTTTCTATGCCGGAAGAACAGATATCCGACGGTATAGCTCTCCCAGTTAGTACGGACCTTCTGTATTCGTGGTTCGTTCTCTCAGCCATGTCCAACTGGAAAGAAGCTGAGTCTTTTAGGAGGGAATGGAAGTGGAGTTGGACCGTCACCAGACCATGTCAAGTTTAATCTGAGTTGAGTTGATCGATTTTAATTTCATTTAATTCCATGTTTGATACAGTAAGGCGTAAATCAACGGGACGATTTGATCCTTGTAGCAGGCCAATTTTTTGCTGCGCAAACCATCAAAGGTAATCAAAAAATGCCACGCTCCCAAAGCCGTCGCAATTTTCAGTTCAGGAAAGGAGTGGTTTTAAACTCAATGGATTGACGTTCTTAGTTGGCCGGCTCATTCACCTAATTAAAACCTTATTGAACCAGACTGGCGACGATTGGAACTGAAGCTTAGCAGTTATATCCATTATTGGTTGGTCCGGAAGGCTCCAGTACGATTGGGAAGTCTTTAAAAAACGCAATCGAATACGCATGAGAAGAGCTTAGAAAAACCGATCCAGTTACAGTACATTCCCATCGTGTCGATAAATTCCAGAAATAACGGTAACCAGATCCTGACCGCCGACAACGGGATATAACACAGCGCGAGTGAGCAATTGTACGATCGGCGACCGACAAGCGTTTAGACAATAAAAAAGTACTAACTGGATGGCGGCATTTATTCCTTCAATCGATTCTTTTTCAACGCCATGGCCTCCTTCTTGTCCATATCTTTCACGTGAGCCTCCATAACAGCTAGTCGGTTAAGTATTTCGGCCAGATTGAGGCAGGCCTTTTCTTTCCCGGCATCCTGATGGCTCAAAGAACTCTCCAGAAATCTGTATGATGTACCTCAGTATGGTTTTGAGCCTCTTCGCTGCATAGCAAACGATTTACTTCATTCGGGCATCTAGACTTGGATGGATTAATAAAAATTCAAGCCTCTCGGATCTCGATACACACACACACAATTCATTAACGCCCGGCGGCGGAGCCGAAAGGGCAACTATCGCTAATCTACCAGTACATGCATGTTTGGGTATACGCCGTGTCTCCTTGAAGCCCATACAGTATTTCCTTCTGTATTTGTCATTTCAGTTTCTAATCTCATAGCTGGTCTCTGTGGGTTAGTATTAGTTAGTAGACTAGCTTGAAGGCGCTTCTTCAAGTGTTTAACATCCTATCTTCGGCAGTTGAAGCGCGTCTGCTATCTGTCACAGGATGTTGGGGGTTGGTAGAAAGAGGTATTCTAATAGTTCGTCGGCAAGCCTAGGTGGCCTTAAGTCGGCCCATAGCGATCGCAAATCGTATTGAGGCTCGCACTGCTTCTAGGTTCGGCATCTACTTTTGATTATCAGAGGGCGATTTTCCGCCTAGGAAGAAAGATATATTACTTTAGTGAGTGTGGGTGTATTGTAGTATTTCCGTTCGGTGTGCGGTCTACTTCTGATATCGAAAGAGGAAGTGGTCTACCGTCTCTCTTGCTTGTCTATATGTGTATTGATCTGTCTTAGTAGTGTTGATTCGGAAAAGATATCTATTAAGTCTTGCTATGCCTGTCCAGAGCTAGGCTAGCATGTTTGCTTCTTTCTATAATAATCGATTATACAGCAGTCACGTGTGTTTTCCTAGAAATGCGGTATCTACTTATCTAGAATATCTTTCTATGTTCTCAGATAGCTTACTGCTAGAGATAGCTTAAGATCTTACTATATTTAGAGTTGTTAATTTTATCCTAGGGATCTGTTTTTATAGAGTAGTATCTTCTTATATTATAGCTCTGGCCTGCTCTTTTGCTAGACCTAGCAGATTATTATCTTTACTTATAGGAATCTACTAGATACTGATCTGATTTCTATTTTTCTGTAGTTTTCTTATTAGTTTATATACTTAGCAGATAAAACCCTGATCTGACTGTTATTAAGGATTCTTTAGTATGAGAGCTACTGCTTTGTTGCTTATAATTAAGATAATTATAAAATCTTTTAGATTTCTGAGTGTCTTAAGTATATATGCTATTACTGCTAGCTCTATAGAAAATAGATTTTGCTCTGTTCTCACTTCTAATATAATAGATAAGATCTTTAGTCTCACTTTCTGATAATAAGATAGTTGTTTCTTAATTGTAATCCTGAATCTTACTAGCTTATTCTAAGATAAGCTGCTAAATATAATTTATATTAATCTATCTAGTACTATTAATCTCTCTAGAATAGGCTTATTAGTCGGTATATATACTTTCTATAGAGCTAGTGTAAATAGATTAATAGTTTCTAGTAATTCTATATTAATATTTCTTAGCGTGTCTGTTACTTAATATAGTGGTGAGTAATAGTATCTTCTGAACTTCCTAATCTGATCTGTACTTCTATAGAGAAGATTAGTTTCTAGTAGTATATAGAGATCTGTCTATATCTTTATAGCTTATCTCTAGAATTAATACTAGGCTATAGCTATATAAGCCTCTGTCTTTGCTATACTAGTTATAATAGTAAGGAATGTCCCTACTATAGCTTATACTCCTATTCTCTGAACTTGATTAATCAGTCTAATATTCTTATTCTTAAATATATATATCTAAATATTAGAGATATAGTCGACTACTAGAGCCACTATTGATAAGAACAGTTGCCATGTAGTTACCAGGGAAAGATCCTAGAGCTATCACAGTTCTATTATGATCTCTAGGTTCTTAGATACTGCCTTTGTAATATACTTCTTGTACTTTAATTATATGTCTATTAGGATCTCTAGGACTTTGATCTTATTTTTAGGCTTGACTATCTGTTTCTTAATAGTGAACAGTTTCTAGTCGACTTTGTGAGTCTTAGATATAAAATATATAATAGCTGTTTTGTTTACTTTAAAGATTGCTCTGCTTCTCCTTTCCTAGTTAAGCGCTTTGTTAATAATTATTTTAATACCTTCTTAATTACTCTATATAGTTAGCTCTGTAATCCACGCGGTAAAGTTATCTATAAAGATAATTATTCCTTTTTAGCCGTTGATCGGTCTCTGTATAAGGTTAGCGTTAAAGAAGAGGAACAGAATCAGAGACAGAGGTGAGCTCTGAGGCAGTCTAGGCTATAGCAGGTCCTGAATCTCTGATAGTTACCTATTAATCTAGATAGTCGCTATCTATCTAGAGCAGAATGTCTTAACCTAGCGGAGAAGACCCTCTGGTATACCTTATGCCCTTATTCTTTAGAGCAGCTATTCTTTGCAGACCCTATTATATGCCTCTTTCATATTAAAGCTGATCAAGCTTAATACTTGTCGGCCGCACTATGTTACGTAGATTTGCTCTTGTAAGAGCAGGAGCGCCTACTCCGCAGACCGCTGCTTTTGGGCTCCGAAGTGGCTAGTTAGGAGTAGGCTGTAGGTCTCTACTATATATGAGATCCTCTCTATAACTACGGATTCTAGTATCTTATCTAGTATCGTAAGGAGTGAGATCGGCCTCTATACTTTTGCAATTATATAGTTTTCTTTATTTAGCTTTTTAAGCGATATAATCTTCGTATATCTCTACTGTGTCAGTAATATACCTTTTTCTAGTAATACTTAGAAGAGATTAAGGACCCTGTGTCTGACTGTAGGCTATATTATCTTCTATACTATTACTGATAGACTATTCTCGCCTAGCGCTTTCTAAGACTTTACTGCTAGAAGCTATTGTTCTACCTCTTCTATAGTGATAGCCGGTATCTCTACTAGTGCTCTTTACAGTCTTATTCCTTTATCTTTAATATTGTCTAGCAGCGGCAGGAACGCTGCTAGACAGGAAGAATTTAGTTAAAAGTTCTTTTGCCTATTCTTTATAGTTAGTAGTAATCGTTCTATCTGCTCTAAAGAGCTATAGTATCTTCCTAAAAGCTATATCTTCTTCTGACTTTAGATATTTAGCAGCTTTCTATATATTATTATTATCGGCTAGGAAATTATTCTAGTGTTTCTTTTTCTGTTTCTGAATTATATTATAATATTCTTTTGCCGCGCTTAAGGCCATATTCTCTAAGTATGGCATCTTTCGGCCTGTCTGTTGCTCTGAGCAGGCGTGATTTCTCTAATATATATATATCTGACAGAGTTAGATCAGGTCTGCTATTTACTATCACTTTGCATATGATAATGGTTTAGCTCTTAGTGTTAACGCTTATACTGTCTCCGATACTACAGATATAAGCTAATCAGTCTTCTGCTGTACTAAGCCCTCTAACAGAGTGATATCCAGAGTCCTTACGATTCTAGTATTAATCTCTTTCTATAGTGTATTCTTCAGAAGCAATCACTCTGACTGCTTTAGAGCTAGCTAAGAGGTACCAAAAACAATCTTAATAATATAGTAGTCTAAATTATGCTCTATTCTATACACCACATACTTTACTATCAAGTCTGTTAAGTTTTCTGAGACAAGAACAAGGTTAATCGTAGACTCACAGTCCCTAGAATATCCTTCACCATGCCATATCTTAATATCTCACTTAAGCAGGCTGCTGAGTGAAAATTTATTTATAAGATTAATAATAGGATCTGTCTTACCTTACCTGCCCAAGGACACATTATCTTCTCCCTAGAGTTAATCATAGCAGTTAAAGTCCCCTATAATTATAATTTCTACTACTATTTCTGTGTCTTACTATACCTTTATAATTACTTTTCTGAGGTAATTATATATATTATCTAACACAGAGATATTCCCTCTCTCTATATAAACTAATACTATAAAAATCAGTCATTTAAGAAGCTAAATAACAGCCACTGTCAGATCCGGCAACTCAATCCGGACTTACTCTGCTTCCATATCTCTATTAACCCAAAGCATACTTTAGATTGCCTATCTGCCTTCCCTCTAGATAGAGAGAACTATCTTTATCTATTTATAATACCCTATCAAGATAATCAAGAGCCAGCCTTAAATCCTCCTCACTTAGAATTCTTAAATCACTAATACTACTATATTTTAAGTCTCTTCATTATTTATAAGACTCTTATACACTGCTCTCTATTTCCTCACATTCAGTTACATAATTCAGAGTATTTTATTTATATCATAGTAGATAGAGCTTCTGATAGTTCTTACTATACAATTTATATAAGCCTCCATATAGCACATACTTTAGAACTATCTAGTTATAGTTACTATAGTAATAGTCCTCTATAGCATATTTTAAATATCTCTAAACATTTCTGTACTAGAATACCTTATAGCTAATCTTCTAGTAGTTATAGTATTACCTTAATCGCGAACAGTGTTTAAAGACACTAGTCACACCAGATTCTCCTCTAGCATAAAAGAACCTATCAGCTAAGAGCCTCTATACATTAGTGTCTTTAGTTAGATAAATAACTATTAACCTATAGGCCTTTCCATTCTCCTTTTTACTAAGCTATACAATCTTAGTAATAGTAGCTTTATTCTCCTCACTAAAGACTACTATAGCCCCGGCCTGAATCTTATTCTTTTTATCTAGTACTATAGCCCTGTTAACACTGTCGACTTTGATTAGGTAGAGCTCATCTTAAAGCACCCGGGCTCCTGCTCTAATCTTTACTTCCATAACCTTTTTAACTAACTAGTGTTCAGCTTTATCACAGCACACTATTCTGATCTAACTTATATATTTCAGATCTATAGTGACTACACAACAGTGCTATTACTTATATGTTACGCGTTGCTAACTGGTCACTGTAAGCTAACCTCCCGTGGTCCTGATACGTACCTCAAGTCTACCGTCTCGCA
>JAMAGY010000082.1:0-49230 GCA_023626415.1 Penicillium sp. S1701
TATTCTTAAAGAACAGAGTATATATATAATACTAGAACTATAGAGATCTATTAATTAGTCTATAGAATATAAAGTATTTATATATTAAGAGAATAGATATTAAAGAAGTAGTATAGATCTGTGATAGTATATTAGATAATTCTTAACTATAAATTAGTAAGATTTTAATAGCTAATATTAAAAAAATATTATAACTAAAAGAGCTAGTTAACTCTAAGAATAAATTACTAAAATAATACTAATCTTAGCTAGATATATTTAGCTAATAACTCATAAATAAATTATTATTAAATTATTCTAGAATAGATTACTAAATTTAGCTAAAAACTAATAATAAAGAGAATAAAATTCTTCTCTTATATAGGCCTCTGTATAGAATAAACTAAAAAGAACTATTAGTACTATAAAAAATATTAACAGATCTACTAGATAAGAATTTTATATATATAAGCTAATTATCTACTATATTACTAGTATTACTAGTCTAGAAATCTAGCAGAGAAATCTAGTTCTGTATTAACTATTAAAGATTAAATAAGTTAATAATAAAGAACTAATATTTCTTATCTCTGATCTATAAGATATTATAGAATATATCTAGAGCCTAATAGTTTATAAAACTAGATATTATTATAGCTTTTTATAAGATTAGAGTATAATCTAGTAATAAGTATAAGACTGTGTTTTATATCTAATATAGTCTCTTTAAGTAGAATATTATACTATTTAGTCTTATAAAAGCCCTAGCTATTTTCTAATAATATATTAACTATATACTATAAGAATTTTTAGATAATTTTATATCTATCTATATAGATAATATTATTATCTACTTAAGTAAATCACTAGAGAACCACTATTAAAAAGTATCTAAAGTCTTATTAAAATTTTAAGAGATAGGACTATAGTATAATATTAAGAAATCAGAATTTAAATAGTTATTAGTTAAATATCTTAGCTATATTATTAAAGTAGAAAAGAATCTCTATATAAATTCTAAGAAAGTTAAAGTAATTAAATTATAAAAAGCTTCTAAGATAGTATAAGAGATATAGAGCTTCTTAGATTTTATAAATTTCTACTATCTATTTATACTATAATTTGCTAACCTAATAGCTCTATTATTAAGACTAACTAAAAAGAGAAAGATCTTTAAATAAGATAATAATTACTAATAGAACTTTAAAGAACTAAAAAAACTATTTATTTTTAGTACTAATTCTAGTATACTTTAAGAAGAATTATAAGACTATAATAGAAACTGATACTTTAGGATAGGCTATAAAAGCTATATTCTTATAGATATAAAATAATAGAATACTTACTCTCTATACTTATCTTTTATAGTAATTATCTCTAGCAGAAGCAAACTATAAGATTTATAATAAAAAGCTCTTAGCTATTATATAAGTACTTAAGAAATAGTGACTAGAGTTAAAAATAGTCTTCTAATTTATAATTAAAATAGACTATAAGAATCTTTAATATTTCTATAAGTTATAGTAATTATCAGAATAACAGATATAATAGACAGATATACTAGCAGAGTTTAACTTTAATCTATACTATTACTCTAGAAAATAAGCTATTAGGTCTAATATCTTATTATAAAGAGAATAAGATATTCTATAGAATACTAGTAATAAATAAGTGTTTTACTAGTTTTAAATTCTATTTAATAGTATATTAGTAAAGACTAAAAGAATATAGCAGAAGCTTAATATACTACTAGATTTCTAGATAATAGTATAGATATTTAATAACTAGGAATTATAATAGTTATAAGAGAATATAAAAAGAATAGATAAGATATACTAGATATTCTCTATAATAATATTTAAGAAATAATATTATATATCTACTAAAAAGAATATAAAAGTAAGTCTATCAGAATATAAATTAGATATATAAGAATTTCTATACTTTTACAGATAAATATAGATTTCTAAATCTGAATCTCTATAAATAAAGATTATCTAGTAAATATATAATTTATATATAATAGACTATCTAGAAAGAAATACTATATATATAATACTATCTTAATAATAGTTCTAGTCTAGAATAGTAAAAGATATATAACAATTTCTATAGAATTATAATATTTATAGTAAAAGTATAATCTAGAGAGAGATAAAGTATAGCTTATTAAAACTATTACTAGTTCTCTAGTAAATCTAAACTAAAATCTTAATAGACTTTATTACTAGTCTTTTATCTATAAAAGAAACTAAAATAATAAATTATCTAGTTATTACTAACTAGCTAATAAAGAGTATTATACTAGTAAATATAAACTTAATTACTACAGATATAGTAGTAGAAGCCCTTTTAATATATTTCTATATATACTATAGTCTATCTATAGCTATTACTAGTAACTATAGTCTCTAGTTTATAAGTAAGTTTTAGTAAATTATATATAAAAGACTACAGATTCTATACTAACTATCTACTATATTCTATCTCTAAACTAATAATTTAATAGAATAAGTAAACTAGGAAATTAAACAGATCTTATAAGTATTTATCTATTACACACAAAATAATTAGTTAAAACTACTCTTTATAATAGCTATAGTGATTAATAACTAAGATATAGTATTAACTAGAGTATTTCTATTCTTTTTTACTTATAGTTATTATATTAATCCTATCTTAATAGAGGATAATAATATATATAAAAAAGCACTCTTAGGTCCTAGTAAGACTAGCAAAATATTAGTAAATTAACTCTAAAATACTATTAAATAGGCCTAGACAGCTAGAATATTTATATAAGATTAACAGCAGTATTAAGTAAATTATATATAATAAGCAGTATCTATATACAGAATAGAAGATAAGATATAGCTTAACTTATAAAATATAAAATCTATATAATCCTATAAGAAGTTAGACTAGCTATATATCTAGTATACTATTATTAATATACTATTATCTTATACTATAAAGTTAGATATTCTGTTAGAGATTTACTTAGTATTTTATATTAAATTAGTTTAGCTAGTAGCTACAGATCTACTACTCTTATAAATTATTAATAATATACAGCTATCTCTTATAGAAGTTAATAGTAAAGCAGAATATTAGGTAGAGTGTTATGGAACACAACGAAGCCCCGCAGCTTACGAAATACTAGCGTGGTTGTTAACAGAAGGATTACGACTAACTATTCCCAGGATAAGACGCAGATTAAGTTATATAAAGGCAGAAGGCCTGAATCAGCTTCTAAATTGCTGTCTTAAAGAATACCGCCTTAAAGCATGTAATAGTAAGCCCTGTTTACGTGACTGTGACTCTAGGATATACCTCTAGGAGTATACAGCGGAGTATATATAACTCGGAGAAGTGACTTAGGGAGTCACTCTAGAAAGTAGGAAGGACTAGATATATAAGAATACTTATTAGCACATATATATTTAGTTCTTCGCGATCAATTATAATATTATTACTATAGGATATCTTTTAGGATTCTACTTTAACAGTATTACTTTTATGATAAACATCCTATAAGTAGAGGAGCTCTTTAGACTGACCTACTTAGCGCTCTATCTGGCACGCCTATAAGACTTACTCTACAGACCTGAGCCTGTATAAGACTTAGTACAGCAATAGTATAGTTATAAGATAGTAGACTTGAGATATATATTAGGACTATAGGAGATTAGCTTATAGTGACCAGTTAGTAATGTATAATATATTAATTACTCTGTTAACTAATACTGTGAGGTATAATCATTATAGCACTAAATAACAGTACCAGCTAAGATAAGGCACTACTGCCTCCGCAGACTCAGTTCTGTCAGGCGGAACCTGACTTAGACGACAAACAAGACAACCAGATCCAATAACTTAAGAGAATTATTAAGGATCTCACTCAGTAATTTAAGAATATAGATAGAAGCTTTGCCGAACATACTAAGAGAACCAACAATTATATCAAACAGATTATAGCGCAGCTTAACACTATCCTATCTAATCTAGTAATCACTAACATACCTAAGCTACTAAAGACAGAAAACTTTAATAGAACTCACTCTAAGTTATAAGGATTCCTTACGCAGATAAATATATATCTGGATATAAACAAATACAAATTCACTAATAAATCCGACAAGGTTATCTTTGTCTTAACCTATCTTTAAGAACAGATATAGAACTAGATTAAACCATATATTAGGGAGTATTATAAAAAGAACAGTTCAGAATAGATAACTACTGCCTAAAACATTTTTAGTAGCTATAACAAATTTAAGAGTTATCTTAAGAAAATATTTAGTGATATTAATACTAAGAAAACGGCTAAATAAAAGCTTTAACGACTTTAATAAACTCACTTAGTATTAGCGTATACTACTGAATTTATATAATAAGTAGCTATTCTAGAATAAGATGACTATATACTTATTCCTTATTATAATAATAGGTTAAAGTCTTATATTAAGGATAAGATCACCTAATATAGCGACTTCACTACTATAGACTTGCTTATTAACTTTACTATCTATATTAATAATCGATTCTATAATCAGTAAGTACAGAAACAGGAAATAGAAGAGTAGAGATATAGTAATAGACGCCTCTCACACTAATAATTCTAACCTTAGCGGCTATAGCAGCCGCGTACTAACAGATACAGTGATCTATATAGTCTAAGGCTAATAGAGCTTAACGTAGTAAGACTCCTAACTAAAGAACAGAAACAGTAGAAAGACAACTAGCTCTGCTTTAACTATAGTAAACCAGGCTATATAGCAAAGGACTACTATAGCAAGAAAAATAACTAAAAACCCTAGTAACTATAAGTAACTAAGAAGCCAGCACAGTGACTCTATACTATATAAGAGAACAGACAACCTAAGACAGGTCTCTCAGAAGAAGAAACCTCACAAAAACAGGTTCTCAAGGAACTCAAAGGATAGAACCTGACATAGAGATCGTAATCCTTACAGCAGATATATAAGCAGCTCAGAAAAGCGCTCTAGAAAGATCTTAGGTCTAGAAGCACAGATAATATCACAACAGTTCTTAATCAAGTATATATCGAATACTAAGAGAAGATTAAGCCACAAGAACTTAAGACAATATAAGAATACATAAGAATCTCGCAGAGCATAACACTATATAACCTTAATAGTAATATTAACTTCTAGCTTAAGGAGTATAACAGACAGGAACAGTATCCGCAGATTAACCTAAATATAGTAGAGAGCTAAGAGTAGACCCAGCATACGTGAGAACTAACTAACTCTCAGGAACTCATATAAGAAGTTCCGGAAATATCTTAAAAATCCCTAAGACATAATAAACTTCCTAAAACAGTTAATAGGCTCCTATAATACTAGATAATCCTCACTAAGAAAGAAATACAGGAGATCCCAGAGACCCTACTAGAGAGATACTAGATAAGCTACTAAGAGAAGCGGAAACTACGACAAGCCTATAAAGCTAGCAAGCTAGCTCTAGAAGACTCTCACAGAGCCTTAATTAATAAATCAGATAAAGAATCAGAACTATACACCACTAGCGCAGAAGGAATATATCTGTGCCGTAAGAAAGATTATGCTTATATTAGGTATACGCAATATCTAGATCACGACCTAAGAGCAATAATTAGATACTATAACTATTTATACAAAACATATATATAAGAAAAACTAGACTATAGAGGAATCGAACCTAAGCCATCACTACGACTACATCAACCAAAGTAGAGACAACAACTCGCGATAATAGTATAGGGTATATATATAAAGACAGAAGCTCTAATAAAACTACTGAATAATATATATATTCAGATATAAGTTATAATCGACTCAGGAGCCACAGGAAACTTTATAAATCTATAATTTAGCTTAGTAAACTAAGTATCTACTATCAGAAAAGAATAAGTAATACTATTAATAGGACTTAATAATAAACTATTAAGTATAGAAATTACTTATTATACTAATTAGATTAAGATAATCATTAGAAATTATCTAGAATTAATCTGCTTTGATATTACTGAACTAGAGAAGTATAATATAATTATCAGAATACTATAGCTACGAAAACACAGTCTAAGAATTGACTAGTAAAGAGATATAATCTATTTTAACTACTATTATTATAAGCAAACAGAAGACAGATAGACAGAAAAAGAACTATTAAGTATTAAAGAACCTGACCACAGGGAGATAGAGACCTATCGCAACCTATATAAAGATAAACTTAAACAGAGTCAGTAGCTCAGAGACAGAGTATCAGAAAAAATTATAGATATTAGCATTCTTATAATAACTAAACAGCGACTAGATATATCAGATAATAAACTATAAAAATATATTATAATACACCATAAATTAAAGATAGCCCTCTACATAACAGAGAAAAAAACACAAATACCTAAAGAGTACTAAGAGTACTAGGATATATTTAAGCTACTAAAGAATAGTGAGCTCCCAGAATATGATCTGTTTAACTATAAGATCAGACTCAAAGAAGAAACAGAACTAATCTTTAGAAAAATATACTAGTTATCACCTCTAGAATCAGAAACTCTAAAGAGATATATTAATAAAAACCTCAAAAAGAGATATATCCAGAAGTTATTATTATTAGCTAGATACCTTATTATATTTATAGACAAAAAGAATAGAGGGTTATAACTTTATATAGACTACTGAGAGAACGGGACCCAGATTAGTCACGTTCTCTGCCAGGCGGACGGGTACGGCAGTACCGCCCGACGCCTCCCGTACATATGCCCTTATAGCCTATCTTAGAAAAAAATTAACCTTCTTTAACCTTATGACTCGCATATCTCATCTAGTAGCATATCTGATAAGAGATAGTGTTCTGACTATCTATAACAATAAGAACAAGAAGGTCCTTTATCTGTATTCCTTATCAGACGGTCCTACCACCGCTCTTCCCTAACCGTATATTATTAAAAGATTAAGTTAGTATCTCTAGTTATAATAAGCACTATAGACAGAACCCTAGGCTACAGTGAAAACTCTGTATCCTCTGCTCTATATATATACTGTGCGAATAACTAGTCGCTAATAACCTATAGAGAAGATTCTCTAGGGCCTGTATAGAGATAAGTTCTCAGTTAACTAGAGTTTAAAGATATATATTATACAGAAAGTGTCTTATGCTTCTATAATATTTTTAAAGCCCTCAGAAGACTTAATATATAATTACTCTATAACCCTTATCACAATAGATATATTTAATTAACCCGCTAAAGAGTTTATAGATATCTCTAGTATTACTAGATAGTAATCTCTATAAGCTGCTGCTTCCTAAACTATCTCTATATAGGAATAAGTCTAACTAAATACAGATATAGCATACCTAGTGCTCAGTATACTGATATCTATATCTCTCTGTATAGCTCTGCTCTCTCTTAACTAGACTGTTAGAATAGCTATATTTTAGGTATAGTAGTAAAGTATAATATCTTAAGTTAAAGACTAGACTATTTAGGCCCTAGCTAGACAGTTATACTTACTAATAACAGCTAGACTAGGTATATAAGAGAATCCTCTATAAAATCCTGTCTAAAAACTTCTAGCTCATCACTATCATCTAAATTCCTTTCTTATAAAGAGTATCTATAATATTTAATAGTATTCAGAATATATTTAGGATAACAAGACCTAGAAGTATCTACTTAATTATAAATAGTACTTTAAGCAGATTATAATCCTATATAAGTCTCTTTCTAAGCTTAAAAAGGTCACAGTTACTACCAGACATCTTAAGAGATAAGTAGCTAAAGAATAAAAGATATATTAGCATAAGATCACTAAATATTATAAGGAACAAGTCAGTATATAGACAGAATATCGTATCTAGATTCTCACGCACTATACTAAATATCTCAGAGCAGAGAAGTATTAAGACCACTTCTTAAACCTTATACAGAATAATAAAACTATTCAGATCTATACTAGTGATCTATAGTAGACTACTATTAACACTAGATATTAAATCTCAGAGAATCTGTTAATCTAGTTCTTATAAAAAGATACAAATATCTATCTATAATAGAGATAGCTTAAAGAAAATACTAAAGTTAAGACTTTCTCTGCTGCCGTATAATGCCTTACAGAATTCGAATATAGAGCTATACTAAAAAAATATATAGGCCGCTATAAGCCTTACTATAATAATCCTAATTATATAGATCTTATAGCTATATCTATATAACAGCTTATATAATAATCTACACTACTAAACAGAAGAAAGTTTACAGAGATCTACTATTAATATAACTAACCTAGTTATATTACACAGTATTATAAGATCTCCTAGAACAGTAACAGAAACTCTTAACTATTATTATCAAAAAACTAGGAAGACCTAGCAAGAATATTAGAGCTCTTATTAGCTAAATATAAGAGACTTTAAACATACCAGATCTCATCAGTTCAGACCTACTAGATCTAAAAGACTATAGTCAGACACACTTATCTCTATCTTTATATAGTATAAAGGATATAGAAAAAAGAAAGAAAAAGAAAAAAAAGAAGAGCCTGTGTATTAAAGTATCTCTTAACTTAATAGATAACTTCCTAATCTATTATAGTGCTATAATAGATCTTCTCTTTAAGAACACTGTTAAAACCTTAGCTCTATTAGATTATAGTATATCAGAATACTTTATATCTACCCTATTAATAGAAAAACTAGGATCATCAGTACCTATCTAACTAGCAAAGAAAGCATTATCTGTCTGTCTTTCTGATAGTAATTATATAAGTACTTATATATTCATATATCTACTAATTAAGTTTAGAGGCTAGACAGATATTATCTAGTACTAGATTCTTAATCTATAAGAGTATAATCTAATCCTCAGACTCCTATTCTTATATAAATAAGACCTAAAAATCAGTTAGAAGAATAATATAATAACTCTCACTAATACCTAAGATTAATATTACACAGTTCTTACTCATAATACTTATAGGAATATATTAGAATCTAATATTTAATACCTTAATCTAATACTTATATACTAGATATATAAACTACTAAAGAAAAAAGATACAGAAGTAAATCTCTTTATTATTTAGTCCCTAAATAAGAAAAAGAAAGATATCAGAATCACAGAGCACATAAATCCCTAGATCTAGATAGTCCTATAAAAACACTAAGATATATTTTAAGAAGACCTTCTAGAAGAGTTACCCCCCGAATATACTATTTCACATAAGATTAATACTAGTACTAGTATATCTATTAATCTAAACTCTTATTCTTTCTTAGATAATAAACTAGAAGAATAAGTATAATAAGTTAATAATCTAATTAAAAAGAGATTAATCTGTCTATCTAGTAATATCTAGAGCTTTCTAGTGATCTTTATACAGAAATCTAATAGTAGATAGTATATATATATTAACTACTATAGCTTAAATAATCTGACAGTAAAAAACAAATATCCTCTACTATATATTTAAAACCTGTTTAATATTATCAGATATATTTAGTATATCTTAAAAATTAATCTGATATCTAGTTATTAGTAAGTCTATATAGACCTAGCCTTAATTAAGAAAATAGTATTTAATATAATCTAGAAGAAATATAAGTAGCTAATAATACTATTCAGACTTTATAATACTCTCACGACTTTCTAGACAATAATAAATAATACCTTATATCTATTTCTTAGAAAGAGTATATTAGTATACTTAGATAATATCCTTATCTTCTTAAATTTAATAGAGAAACATATAGAATATCTTAACTAAGTCCTGATATAGTTATAAGAGCAGGGCTTTTATATCTATCTCTAGAAGTACAAGTTTGCTGTCAAGAAGCTAGAATTCTATAGCTATATAATTAGTAATAGTACTATTCACTCTATTATTAGTAAGATTAATATAATTTATACTTAGCTAACTCTATAAACAGTATATAATATATACCAGTTTCTAGGCCTTATTATATACTATTATTAGTTTATTATAGATTTTGCTAAGCTAATAGCTCTGCTAAATAATCTCCTAAAAGAGAGTAATACAGATCTCTAGAAGCAGTTATATAGATTAATTTATTAGAATATAGTATACGGAGTCAACTTTAAGAGATTAAAAGATATACTTATATATATCCCTGTCCTGCTATAGCCTAACTATATAAAACTATTTATTATTAAAACAGACACTTCTGAATAGATATTAGGATATATACTGCTATAATATAATAATAATAACTGTCTTTAGGTTATTGCTTTTAATAGAAGAAAATTATAGAGTACTAAATTAAACTATCTTATCTATAAGAAAGAGCTCTTAGTAATTAAGAAGGCCTTATATATATAGGATTAGTATATTAATAACAGTATTTAAACTACTATTATCACTGATTATTATAGTCTTTAATACCTATAGACAATAACTATATACAGTAAACATCTTATAAGATAGATAGCTAAGTTCTAGGGCTATAATTTAAAGATCTAATATTAAAAGAGATTAGAAGCTATTATCCCTAATACTATTAGCAGACAGCTAGATTAGGTTAAAAGTATACCTGCTAATATTACAAAGAGATATATTATATAGCTAGCGCTTATAAGTATAGAGCCTGTTTATCTAAATATAATAAGATATATATACTGTATCCCAGAACAGGAATAGCTCAAAGTGACTATAAGATATCTTAATAAAGATATTCTTCTAATCAGAAAGCTTAAAAAGAAGACTATTAAGAAATATTATAATCACCTTTACTTCTGAGCAATATCTATTCTAGAGAACACACTATTATATAACTAATCTGAGAATATCTTATAAGTCTCTCAGATATATCAGGAGAATAAAAAATAACTCATATTTATAGAAGATAACAGCATAGAAACTATATATATTAAAGAACCCTTTTATATAGAGCTAGTCACTTATATATATAAGTAGTATAGTTATTTAGTATAGCCTAGCCTATATAGTATTCTTTAAGGTCGCGGATAGTAGCTAATAATACACTAGGATATCAAAAATATTACACAGCAGTGCCTAAACTATCAGATCTCTTAAGGATTACACTAAAGCTTAGAATAAGAAAAGATATAATATATAGTCTTCTAGACCGCAATACTGTTCAAAAGATAGAGAATTAACCTTATCAGATAACTTCTGATAATGCTAAATAGTAATAAGTAGATTATCACAGCAATTAACTATACTACTAGCTAGCTAGTAGTATATATAGTCTCAGAGGCTACTAATAAGGCTATCACAGAGTTCTTATATAAAGATATCTTTCTGTAATACAGCACTCTATAAGAGCTGATTTCTGACAGAAATCCTAACCTCCTCTTATATATCATAGTATACTTTATTAATCTCCTTAAAACCAGGCACAGAATAATAACTCTCTACTATCCTTATATAAATAGAAAGATTAAGAACTTTAATAGTCTTCTGAGCTATATCCTAATAAAATACCTAATAGAGAAGCTGACAAAGACCTAGAATCTGTATATAGACTAAGTATTATTTATAACTCGTATACACAAATATATTAAGATAGATTATAATTCTTACTTTCTTATTTATAGTGTTAAAGCCTGTCTTCCTAAAGATATTAAAGACAGAAGACCTATTTAGTCTCATAAGAATCAGATCATAACTCTTTATAATACAAGGACTAAGATAAATAAGCTACTATTAAACTATATAATTAAGAGAGCTCAGATTTATAATAGTCTAGTCATAAAAACTTCTTTTAAGAAAGATAATTAGATTCTGATATATAATAAGTCGGATAAGAAATTCAAAAGTAAATAGTTTAGGCTGTATAAGGTGCTAAGAAACTACCCCCTTAGCACTTACGCGCTTAAAAACCCACAGGAAAATATACTATATATATTAATTAATAGCTCCCGACTCATTAAGGCGAATATAATCAATCCTAAGAGGCTTTAGATATCTGCAGGTGCGTATTCTGCTCTACGAAAAGCTAGATTAAGGATCGGAACTGCTTATGAGCTTAAGAAAATAATAAATATTAATAATCTTCTGCCTACTTATAATAATTTATTAACTTAGACAAAGCAGGAATAGGCTGAGTTTAAGCGTGTAGGTATATATTTAGTCTTAGTAGAGGAGAGAGACAAAGCTGTATAGTAATATTTACTTAATCAATCTTAATAATTATAAGCTATACACAAGAAAACTGTAAGTTGAATTATAGCCTAGTCTGCGGAAACAGATAAATAAGATAGTGAAGCCTTAGACATGAGCGTCTTTAAACTTATAGACCAGAGTGTTAATAGTCAGTCCAATATATTATTGTCTAATGCAGGCGAGAATAATAACTGTTAGCAAGAGGCTCTGGCAGTAGTGATTCTATAAATTGATCACTAATCAGGCATAGGCAGTAATTATATTACTGTCAGAATAGTACCTAGGAATATGCTATTAGATAGTTTATTAACTATTAGTTAATGCCGCTAACTACAGACCTATAGGCTAGTAATAAGGAGAGTTAGTTATTATAAGAGAGATATAAATCAGAACAGAATTATATCAGAAGTAATTATATACACATATTTAGCTATATATAAAGGAGGTAATACCCTAGGAGATATATAATTCCTGAAAAAGAAGAGATAAGTACTACTGCTATACAAGATACAGAAGATTATTAATTATTAGCTATTGCTATTAAAGATCCTAGAGATAATTATTAATATACACAGATATATTCTCTTTCTCTACTATATTCTCTGTCTTCTGCTTCTCCTCTAATATATAAAGTTATTAATATAATCACAAAAGGTCCTATTTAAGCTAACTCTTAGCCTTAACTAACTATATCTTAAAAACACAAAGAGACAGAATATTCTTATTATTTAATAATATATATACTTTAGCAGATTAAGTAAGACAAGTGTACTATAAAGTAGTTATATACTCCTGATCACTAAGAGAGAAGGCTAGAGCAGAGTTACCTAATAGTAGCTAAGCTAAAGAAGACTTATTTACTAGACAAGTCTTATATACGAAAATAGGAATAGCTAGTATAGTATTAATATAATAAATAGACTTAACTAGACTAGGAGAAGTCTTATAAGGCAGCTTATTATCAGTTTTAGTGACTAGATCACTAAGAGAGCATTTTTGCTGCTTAGCCTAAGTATAAGAGTTATTATCCAGAAGTAAGAAGATACTTGCTAGATTCTGAGCCTTAATAACTTCTTAGAACTATAGATTTTCCTAGATACTGTAGTGCTAATCTGACTTATTATATATATAATTAGTATAGTACTTAAACTCCTAACAGCTATTATAAAGGATATATATATATAATTTTAAAGAGCTATTCCTCTTTTAACACTTAATATAAGTATTTTTTGTCTTAAAGAGTATTCTAACTTAATATCTATATAGGACTTAAATCTTATATAAGTTAATAGTATCAGATACTCTCTTTCACTAATCTATACTTTATTTAATTTCTATAGCCGTAAGAGCTTTCTTCTGATTAGTACTCTTCTAGTACTATTAGATAATATTAATAATCAGATTACCCTTAGTATTAAGAAAGAGAGCCTCTAGGAGTGTTAATTAGCCAGAGAACAGACAAGAGTTATATAAACAGACTTATCTCTAATAACTAGAAGAGCCTAGCTAATAAAGGTATCTTCTCTAACAGAGAGTAAAGCATCTATAAGAGTTATATTAACAGTAATATTACTACTAACAAAAGTCTTATCTTTATATAAGGACTACTCAGGAGTAGTTTTACTAAGTTCACTCTTAAGCTATTATAACAGATTATTATTAGATATCCTAGATTAAGTCTAGCTTATATTAGTTTACGATAGATATTAGCTATTATCACTATAAGAGTAAGTGCTCTTTTGTTTACAGGCTATAAGACTTATTAGCTTATATCTTTATTAACACTAATATAAACAGATATAGTATTAGATTAAAAGCAGCCTTAACTGTTAAAGTTAATATATTAGTATCTCGGAAAGGCACTTATCTATTATTTACAGGAGAGTAGAAGCTTTTAAGGCTTGATTAATATTAGTATATCTACTAGCAGTAATAGGAGCTAAAGAATATAAAGAGAAAGAAGAAGAAAAGATAAGGTTATTATTACTAGCAGTGATTTTATACTACTGTGTGCTCTGATTAGTCAGCCTGACCACCTTCTCTGATTAGCTAGTCCTAGTTATACCTGTCTTCAGGAGCTCCTAGAACAGGTATACATAACCCCTAAGAACATGACTTTTGTAATACAACGCGTCTCACCTTTACTATCGGCCTTTTATATAATAAATAACCCTTATCGACGCCTCTTCGCCCCTATATAGGTATGAACTATGTTGTTCTTACCTAGTGGCTGTCTTTTTAGTATTTTAATAAGATTTCTTTTGTGTATATATTCAGTTATAAGCGATATACGCTTTGTTTTAGTAGAGGAGGATAAGAGAATAGGACCCAGATTAGTTATGTTCTCTGCTAGGCAGACGGGTACAGCAGTACCGCCTGACGCCTCCTGTATATATACCCTTATAGCCTACCTTAGAAAAAATCAACCTTCTTCAACCTTACGACTCGCGTATCTCAATAGTTTTTAAGATATTAAGATATTAATTTCAAATATTAAAATATTTAATATAAGATAGTCTTAGATATTGAATATTAGTAATTACTATATCTAGATATTAGATATTTCTATACTCTAGCATAGATAATAATTACCTATATAACATACTAGAATACTAACTAGTATAGATAGCCTCTAAACCTTAGAGATTAAATATTCTAAGATATTAAGATCTAAATATTAAATATCTCTATATTCTAGTATAGATAGTCTCTAAGTATTAGTACTTCTAGATCTACCTAGATGTTAGTAGTCCCTAGCAGTGCCTTGGTAATACGTGATAGTTAGTGCCCCAGCGTAATCACAATTCCTACTATAATAACAAAAATTTCTGTTCACCAACTTCTATAAAGCTATACCTAGCCACTAATATACTGAAACACGCGAAAATTGATAAATCTTGTATAATTAAGGCCTGCAAAGCTACTAGTACTGTCGAAAAGCCAAATTTATTAAAGATTACACGAGAATATAGCATTCTATATAATATATTATAGAGATATATTCGCTAAAGATAATACTCTACTACTACTAGAAACTAAAAAATAAGGCTCTCAAGGAGTATCAGAAGAAAGCTTTAAGACAGTAAATACTAGAATTAAATAATTATTATATACTAGTTACTCCTATATTAATAGAGAATATAGTAAATCTCTCTCTAATATACTAGTGTTAATTATACTACTAGTAAAAATTAGATATACTGCTTTATCAGATACCTTTCGAAGAATATATAGCTAGTACTAGTAAAACAGAAAATAAAGAAGATTAAGCATATCTAAGCAGAGGATATATAGAGGCTTATATTCTAGTATAAGAAGTTAAAGAATATAATTAAGAAAGATACACTACTATATTTAATTTATAACTTTAATAAATATAGCTTTTAACTAGGAAAAGGTAAAAATCAGAATATTATTAGTGATACTATAAATATTCCTGATCTTCCTAAGCTTAAATACTCAGAAACTATCACTACTCTTAAGTATATTATTACTAATAAGCTAGTAAATAGATCCTATATTTATATTTAAAAACAGTATCTTCTAAGAGAATTAGTTTTATAATAGTAAGACTCTACTACTAAGAACACTAGTTAGAATATCTCTAAATAGCTAGATATCTAATAAATTAATTCTTTAATAGATTAATTATTTCTATAAGACTATAAAAGAATCTAATTAGACTAAAAAGAGAAAAAAACAGATATTAATATATAATAGTTATTCTGCTTATTTTTTAGCTAAATTCTTATAAAAATATTAAGATTATAGTATTCTCTGTATTATATTTAAATCTTATTCTATATATCTATATTAGCCTCTTAATAGTAAACTATTTTTGAGCTATAAGTAATATTTTTATATAGTAAATAATAAGATAGTATACTATACTAGCTAGCTAGCAGAGAAGACTAAGTTTTTATGGATAATTATATCTATATAAGAGAGAGTATTTAATATATAAATTATTTGTGAATTCTTTAGAGAATATAGTATATATCTAATAAATAGTAATACTATTATTCAGAAGCTTCAGAATTAATTATCTAAGCTATTAGCACTCTCTGTACCTGATCTCTGATTATATAGAGATTATACACTACTCTCTTAATTATTATCCTCTAGTATTAAGAATTCACTTCTAAAGACTGTTTAAGCTCTTAAGAAAAACCAGAGAAAGCTATCAAAGCTATTTAATATTAATTTAATATCTCTAAAGCTATAGTATAGCCTATAGCAGGTTTTAAAACATAATAAGATTATCACAGAGCATACAGAGCTATCTAATACTATTATATATCATATAACAGCTACTCGTATACCTCTACAGCAAAAATATACTCACAGACAGATTAAGCCACTTAGCAGCACTAATATAATTAGGCTTCGAGAGACTACTCACAGAGGAAGGCAAAAGAGGCTATACAAGAGGAGAAACGGCTAATCAGACAGTATAAAAAACTGTATGGTGAACCACCACCACTAAGGCCTACACAGGAGATTAAGGCATCAATCAAAGCAGCGAGAGAAGCTCGTGAAGCTGGGGAGTTTTTTTTCCATGATCCGCATCCAATACATTGATAATTAGTGTGAATAGAGTCAAATTTGTTATTACGGTGAGAATTGTGATTACGCTGGGGCGCACCCTCACCGACAGGTGGGGGGCGCTAACTATCACGTATTACCAAGGCACTGCTATATCTTAGAGATTAGATACTCTAAAATATTAGTATAGATAGTAGCTGTAGATACTATAAGCTTCTAGCATTATATAGATAGTATTAATTAGCTACTATCAATATTTATAACTTTAGTAACATAGATAGAATATCTTAATTTTAAGATATTAACTAATATTTATAAGATAGCTGCTTTTAAGTAAATACCTTAATTTACAGATATTAGTAGCCCTAAAAATTAATAGATATTTAATATATTCAGAAATCTGATTATAGCTAACTATATAATTACCTAGAAAATAAACTTTAAAAAATATTATACTATATGATATTATTCTATTAAAAGAAAAGAACTAAATATTAAAAAATACTAAAGATTTAGATATATCTAATTTTACTATTCTTACTTTGATTATTATTATACTTACTATTCTAAGAAACATCTAGCCTAAAAGTGTTTCTTAGATTATAATATACTAGTTTCTTAAAAATATATAAACTACAGTAAAAGCTATTGTCTAACTAGTAATCTATATATAGAGAAAAAAAGATTATTAAGCTAGCTAAAATATTTTATACATATATTTTATATATTATTATATACTAAAGTATCTTAAGAACCTAAATCTCAATAGAATAAGATAGATAGAGATCTAAACTAAGAATTAATTAATTATAGTTAAGATTCTTACTTATAATCTAGTTAGTATTAGTTTAGCTAGCAAATACAAATATTAAAGTCTTTTAGTATATATTATCAAATATAATCACTAGAGACTATAGCTATTCTGAAAGCTTTAAGAATAAGAATACTATATCTAGTAATTAATAGTAATAGTAATCTTTTAATAATAATATTAATAAGCTTATTAAAGTTTTTTCTTCTTAGATCTCTATAATAGCTATCTCTAATAAACTATAATTCTATAAAAAAGTATATCTTACTAATTATATAAAGAATAATACTAATCTAATAGCTAATACTAATAGCTTTTTATATAATTTTACTAACAATAATAACTTCTTACTTATATTACTATTAGAGTCCATATATCTAACTAGATAGTTCTCCAAATTAAGTAAGAGAACTTCTAGAAAGCAGTAATAGCAGTATTCTAATCTTATTTTTATCTTATCTATATAAGTCTTAAGAAGATAATAAAAAAATTTAACTAAAAATAATTTTATAATATAGGAGACAAAAGTAATTTATTAATTTCATAAATTACTTTTCTGTTCTATAATATAATATGTATAAGAATAACATTGAGATTATAATAGCTTTTTTAAGAGAATTAGAAGTATAGAAGACTGGTCTAATTATAATTTTAAGAGCTCTAAGAGAATAAGATTACTAATCTTATATATTAACTAATATTAGCTATATATTAGCTATTATTTCTCTAGAATATTAGCTCTAAGAATAAGCTAATAAGAATATATTTATTGATTAAAAAGTTTACTTATCTAACTATCTAGTTATACTAGATAATTGATAACTACTAGTTTCTTGAACTATATAGAATATCTAAAAAAAATTAGACATATCTATTTATCTATAATATATCTTATAAATAGAATAATTTAGTTCCTATTACTTCTATAAAAGTAGCTAAGTATTAGAAAGAATATAGAGTATATTATTACAGATATTATTAATCTATATTATCTAATATAAAAAAATCTAAGACTAAGAGATATATAAATATAGAGTTACTATTAGATATTCTAGATAATTATAGTTTAGAGATAGTAAACAAGCTAGAGATAATTATCTATAATACTAGAAAATATAAATAATTAGGAGCAGAAGATTAGATATAGTTAAAGATAATTTAGAAGTAGGTATAGATAAAGATAATTTCTTTACTATTAATATTTTTTCTAATACTTTTTCTGTTATTCTATAATAATTGTTAATTAATTTTACTATTATAAGTACTAGTTTAGCTAATTAAATAATTATCTAAGAGTATACGAATAACGTAATTCACATGCGAACCGCTCACACAAGCGAGCCGCCCACACCGCTTCAGGTCGCGATCCAACGCGTACTCTCCATCTTCAATCACTCACTATGCCACCAAAACGCGCTCAAAATAGCAGAAATCTGGCTAGTAAGGAGGGAAGAACACTACTAGTAATTAAGGCTATTCAAAATCAATCAGCAAGCTCTCTTCGTGCAGCTGCAGCGATATATAATGTTCCTTAGACAACGCTACGTGATTAGTTTAATAGTACTATAAATCGAAAAAATATATACGCTAACAGTTATAAATTAATATAGAATAAAGAGGATTCGCTTATTAAATAGATACTCTCTATAGATTCACGTAGAATAGCACCTAGGCCATCTACTGTACAAGAAATAGCTAATATCCTACTTACAGAGCGTGAATCTACTCCCTTATCTATAGTTAGTGTGAACTAGTCAATAAACTTTGTTAAACACCGTAAAGAGCTTTATACACGATTCTCAAAACATTATGATTATCAACATACCTAAAATAAGAACCTAAAGTCTTTATATAAGTGGTTTAATACTATTTAATATATAATTAATAAGAATAGTATCTAACCTGAGAATATCTATAATTTTAATAAGACTAGGTTTGTAATAGACCTTATTATAACCGCTAAAGTAGTAACTTATTCAGAATACTACAGTCAGCGAGCAATTTTACAGCCTAGAAATCGTGAATAGGTAATAGTAATTAAATTAATTAGTACAGATAGCTTTGTACTACCTCTATACATTATATTCAAAGACAAAAACTATATCAAAAGTTAGTTTAATAGCCTTCTAAAAGACTAGCAATTTAAGGTCTCTTAAAATAGTTAGACTAGAACAGCGCGTAGACTGGTTACTGTATGCGAGATAGCTGATATTCTACTAGCTGTGTGTGATAGCTAACCCCCGCCTACTGTTAGTAAAAATTAGCTATTAATCTTTATCTAATAATATAATAAGCTTTACATATGTTTCTTGAAATACTATAACTACTAGTGTATACTAAATAAAGACCTAAAATCACTATAAGCATAGTTTATAACTATATAGCGTGTTATTAATAAGAATAGTATATAACTAAAGGATATCTATAACTTTAATAAGATAGGGTTTGTAATAGATCTTATTTTAGCTCAGAAGATAGTTATATAAGCAGAATACTATAGTTAGTAATCTATCTTATAGCTAGGGAATTATAAATAGATTACTACTATTAAAGTAATCTGTGTAGATAGCTATTTACTACTACTATATAATAATTTTTTAAGGATAAGGTTGCTATTACAGGTTAGTTTAATAACCTACTAAAAGACTAATGATTTAAGGTCTTAAATAATAGCTAGACTACTAATAAGATTAGTCTATATTAGCTATAAAAGCTCTTTATCCTATTAATAAATTTATATATTTATAGTTAGTTCTAGTTATTAATTCTTAATATCTATAGTAGTTATCTTATATCTTAATTTAATAAAATCTATATATAAAATAAAATTATTCCTCTCTATATATCTTTATATTTATTATATCTACTATAGCTACTTAATATTAGGTGCTTTACAGTACTTAAACGCGTATATAGTTACTTTACAGTACTTAAACGCGTATATAGTTACTTTACAGTACTTAAACGCGTATATAGTTACTTTATAAGTGATCTTGCGCGTAGAGGATATAATTATATTAATAAGTTTGATTTCTTAGATAACTACTAATATATATAATAAGAGATCTTCTAGTAGCTAGCTATTATTCAAAATAGCTTTATAGCTAGTGATCTAGTACTAGTTAATACAGAAAGAGTGCTTTTAAAGCTTAATATATCTGTATAAACATCTATACTATCTAATAGCTAGCTAAATAGTAAATCTAGTCAGTTTATACTAATAATATCTAGAACTATAATTTAGCTACAGAAGCATATCTTAATACTTAAAGATCTGCTAAAACAGCAGTTAAATAGCTCTCTAAGCCTATTAAAAACTATACTCGACTAGATTATTAAAGGCTACTCTATAGCGCTATATAACACTATACTACTAGTATAAGAAAATACAGCTCTACGTATAATAAATATATAAGAAAATAGTAAAGAAATATAATTAGTTAACTAGGCAAATACCCTGTGCAGAGGACTTAACTGTTAAAGAAGGCCTATAGCTAGCTACGCAGCTAGATTTACTAGATAAAGCTACTCAGATAGATTCGCATACGCAGAGCAAATTACCTGATCAGGTATTTAGACAGGCTACTAGGGCTCTATCTAGGTATAGTAGGTACAGAGAGATTAGCTATAAGATTAATTCATATAAAAACCGCTATATCTAGTTAAACTAATAGGTGTTGGTTATGATAATCGATTTTGAAGTTTTATAATAGGGTTGGGTGATCGGGACGGCCGGGAATTACGTTAGTAGGTCTTTGCTTACTAATAGTTATTCTTACTCTACTTCTGTAGTATAATAGTTATAGATCTTTAAAGGTGATATAGATTATATCAAATATATAGATATATATTAAATAGTTGATATAGGATATTAATACTATTAGTATCTTAATTAGTTAGTGCTATATTAAATTAGAAATACTATTAGGATTAGGGGTATAGTATACTAGTGTAGTCTTAGCTATCTCTTTAATCTTGTGTTTAGTAATTAGAGAGAATCTAATCTAATCAGAGTATTTGTAGTCTATAATATCTGATAGGTTAGTAAATAATAGTGTGAGGAAAAAGGCTTTACTAAAGGTATATATTCTATCTTATATATCTTTAGCTAGTTTACTGCTATTGGGATACTTAATTAGAGGGGTTATATAGGCCTTATATATGTCTAATTAGCTCTGTGCCTATTTACTGTGTCTCTATAGGTCTTTAGGACCTGCTTTAATAGCTTTTTAAATCTGTTTCTAGTAGCTAGTAGTGAGCTTTTTTTATAAGTTATTTTTATAGTTATAGGTAGTCTTAAATAGTAGCTAATTAAACAGATCTTAGATATATTATATTTTGCAGTGTAAATATTAGTATTTCTTAATAGTTGTTTAGTATTTAGTGTTAACAGCCAGATTACACTACTTAGAAGATTCTGTCTAGAAGATACGATATCTTAATTATAGCTTTAATAATTTTTGTGAAGATCTGGAATTCTAGTTTAATATACTAAGAGCTAGTATATAAGAGATTATATATTATATTTCTGAATGAATTAGGTGAGTATTTAATGTCTGTGGCTATCTAATTATATTTTTTGACTAGTAGTATTATAGCTAGAGTTTCTAAATACTCTATAAACTAATTAAAAAGATTCTAGAGATTAATATAAAACTAGCTATTATTAAGTTTTTCTTCTGTTATATCTTTATTAGGCCTAATAGTATATTATTTCTTATAAGAAATTTTTAAAGATATTACTAAATATACTATTTTTATTAATAGTAGTGATAGTAGATATCTCTACTAGTAATAGAGGCTTCTAACAAGCTATTTTTAGCTATAAATTAGATATAGTGCTTTTATTCTTAGAGCTCTTAGGAATACTCTAAGTACTAGTGATAATATTTAACTAAGTAGAAGCTATCTATATTTATATCTGTAGTATTAGTAATAGTCGGTGTGTAGTCAGAAGTTTTAAGACTAAAAGAGAGAAAAAAGAGAGACAGCTAAGCTATAAGCTTCTAGATAGCTTTATATCTGTTTTTTCTGATCTATATCTAATATTTCTAATAGTCACTATAACTATTATTTTTTCTTTAGCTATAAGATTTATATCTTTATATAGGATTTATTCTCTGAATATACTCTAGTATATAGTGAAATATAGGACTTATAAAGACAGCTATCTTTACTACAAATATAGTTTTCTTCTTTAATTTATAAGCTTTGGAAGACTAACTTAATAGTTTATGTCTTTTTAGAAAATTATAGTATTATAAGCTAAAAAATATTTTTAGATTAAATAGTTCTTAGCATAGTATCTATATTAAGAACAGAAAAAGAATAAATAGTAAAACTAAATATATTTAAAATAGAGATATTCTTTATAGTATTTAACTCTGTTTTCTTTCTAGAAATAGAGTATATAGTATTTAATACTATTCTAGATAGTCTTTTAAATAATAGCTTAATATATTGTAATAAGATTATTAAGTTTAATAACTATAGAACTAATCTTTTTTATTACTAATCTTTATATTGATAAACTATCTTATATATTTAATTATTATTCTATTATCTTAGATAGTTATTCTGCTTCTTTGGTAGAGCTATTATATTTAGAGCTATTTTAGAGATTAATAAAAAACTAACGATAGATATATTGATATATAAATTACTATATTCTATATAGATATATAAAATATAGTACTAATACTGAATATCTATAGCTAGTCTTTAAGACTACTATAGTAATAGAAATATCTATTATATGTATAGTATTTACTAACATTCTAATATTATTAGAGAATAGTTTCTTAGCCACTATAAAGTATACTAAATCTACTATTATAAATATAGAATCTCTTTATAAGACTTATAATTACCAAGAAAACTATATTCTATATCTTAGTCTATTTAGATTCTTAGTTCAAATAACTATTTTATAGTCTTTCTAAAATTTTTATAATAAAATACTGGAGGTAGAGCTTATATCTAATTAGATATGCTAGAATTAAGTTTTTTATCTGTATGCTTAGTCTTCTAGAACCAACGTAGTCGGTAAGCGACCCGCCCATGTAAGTGACCCGCCTACCTAACGCGAATCACGTTGCTGTATTGCGACTTGCTAGCTTTAACTACCTATAATGCTACTAAATCGCACTCAATAAAGCCAAAAATCTATTAAACAGGAGAGTAGGATCCTTCTTACTATTAAAGCTATTTACAAAAAAGAAATCACTAATATTTATGAAGCAGCGGCGTGATTTAAAGTACCTTAAATAACGCTATACAACTGACTGTCCAGCTATACTTACTAAAATACTATATATATATATATGAATAGCTATAAATTAACATAACTTAAGAAACCATTTATATAATAGATATCTTCTATAGATCTTTATAGAGTAGTATCTAGGCTCTCTTATATATAAAAAATAGTAAATATTCTTATAAAGTATAGTAGTCTACTGATTTAAACTATTAATAAAAAATAGATTTATAATTTTACTAAGCAGTAATCACAGCTTATAGTATATTTTTTATAAAGATATAATTATTAGTATATAAAATATAAGAATCTAAAGCTTATTTATAAGTAATTTAACTATATTCAATATATAATTATATAGTATAGTATTCTATCTAAGGATATCTATAACTTTAATAAGACAGGCTTTATAATAGATCTTACAGTAATTATAAAGATTATTATATATACAGACTATACTAGTAGGAGATCGCTTTTACAACCTAGAAATTATGAATAGATAACTATTATTAAGTTAATCTGTGCTGTTAGCTAGGTCTTACTATCTTATATAATCTTTAAAGATAAGATTAGTGTTAAAGACTAGTTTAATAGGCTTCTATATAATTAGTAATTTAAAGTTAATAGTAATAGATAGACTACTAATAAAATTAGTCTCTAATAGCTCTAAAAATACTTTATTCTAGCTACTTCTAGTGAGATATATAGATAATATTAACTACTAGTTCTTAATAGTCACAGAAGTTATTTAATATTATAATTTAACTAAGTCTGTTATAAGAATAATATTATTTCTATATATATACTGCCTTACTATTCTTATTATCTTTAATCTCTTAATATAGGCTGTTTTACTATTCTTAAGTAATTATATTTTTACTTAGTTAAAGATTAAATATATATTAGAATTAATTATATCAGTAAATTTGATTTTATTACAGCTTATCTAATTATATAAATAGAAGCTTTAATTTTTTAAAATATTTAAACTAGCTTTACTACTACAGGATTAGTACTATATAACCTAGAGAGAATACTTTTAAAGCTAGATATTCAGCTTTATATACTAATACTATCTAGAAGCTAGTTAAATAAAGATAGTCTTAAAATATCACAAAATATTATATAATTATAATAATAAGTATTCTCTATTAAGATACTACTGAAGAAACACTTAAAAAGTCCTCTAAGTCCTCTTAACCTAGCTATTAACTAAGTTCTAAAGACCTGTAAGATAACTATAAATTTAGCTATAATACTTAAGAATAAAGTATATAAACTATATACTACTTTATAAGAAGCAAAAGAAAAATTATATATAATTATATAAGAGAATACTAATTAAAGAAGAATTAACTGTTAGTGAACTCCTAGAGATTATACAGTCTTCGGTTAAAGCTGAAGAAGCACTAATTCTCTCTCCTATAGCACAGGCCGAAGTGCCTATTTTACTAGCTCAGCTAACTAGGAGGAAATTACTAATGTATAAAAAGTATAGGAATGAAGAACACAGGTCTAATAATTGCCTAACTAAATAGATTTTTCAATATAATAGTGTTTTAGTGATTAATAGTATACTCAAAAATATAGGGTAGATACGGGTGGGCGGGTCGCTTACCGACTACGTTATTAATCACTTACCATGGAAGAGAAAGAGACATAGTAATAGGATTAGTAAGAATATTAATGTCTTAATTACATATATATATATTTATAGCTACAATATTCTTAATAATCTTATTAATTACTTAATATTCTAGATAAAAGTAATAAGAGCTAGATCGAGAGAGTAATTATAAGAATCACTATTTATATAATTAAGTATCTTATAAGTACTCTAGATAATCTAATCTATAGTAGGATGTATAATAATAGTAACATTCGTATTCTGCTTGTTTTTAGAGATATTTAATATATAGTAAAAATTTAGTTTTAGTAATCAGGATAACTAGAATCACCTAATAGACACACCACTCTAATAGCAGCTATTTTAACTAGGTAATACATAGGCTATATCAAAATAAAGCCGCTTAAGTAACGATTCTTTTAAACTAGGGTATAAGTCTCTAGGACCTCCTATTATCAAGATAGAGGAGTAAGTCGATTTCTCTTGGCGGTGGATATTCATTAGCACTGAACAGGCAACTGTTAGGTAAATTATATAACCGCCCTACATTAAATATTTTACATATTGAATTAGACCTCCCTACAGAGGGCCCGACACCCATATATAAAAGTCCCGCCAAATGTAAAACTTTACCGATTTTTATCTCTTCTAATTTAACACGTTATCACGCCACTAAAATATCTTTGCCTAATAAGAAAATTAAATACTATATTTAGTAGGCCCTAGAGTATCTTTAGGCTGAAAATAAGACTAATCTCTTAAAAATTATATAAGATTTTAATATAATATATAGTTAGTTATATTCATATATTAAGGACAGAAAATCTCTTTTTAAACACTAACTAAATAACTAAAAGCTTAATAATATCTAAGAAAAAATATTATATAATTAGATTAATTATAATAATTAATTTAGTATATCTATACACTATTATTAAATTATTACAGTAGTATATATAATATTAAAGCTTACTAATCTGACTAGCTATCTTAATAAAACTAAAATTAGTAAGAAATAGCTTATATAATACTCTAAATACTAAACTCAGAAGTAAAAGAGTCTTAATATTAAGTAATTACAGGCTCATAATAAAATTCTTATTTAGAAGTAGTTTAGTCAGCTTTATAATACTATTAATAATTAGATATTTAATACAAAGATATCTATAATTTTAATAAAACTAGATTCTGAGTTAGAGTTAAAAGAGATTAGTAAATAGTTATATATAAATCTTGTAAGAAATTATATCTAGCAATAACACTAATTATGAGTATCTTATAGTATATAAAGCTATATTTACTGATAGCTAGATAGCTATGCTATTAATTATTATATCAGAAAGCAGATTTAATATTACTAGTTTAAGAGTCTAAAAGATAATAAGAATATTACTATAATTAATACTAGGTATATAAATAATATACTTACTTTCTAGTATATTTAAAAGTTTAAAAAAGCAATATAATACTATATAAAAGAATTATAGTATCTATTTATCTATAATAGCTTTAGATCTTATATAATCTTTAAATTAAATTAATATTATATTAATTATTAGATTAGACCTTTTTTTATTCCTTTATATTTAAGCTATTTTCTTTAACTACTTAATATTAGGGGTTTTTTTATATATAAGTATTACTATACAGAAATAATTAAATAAGTAATTATTATAAGCTTTTTAAATTTTACTAATATAGACTTTTTAGCTTTAATTAAGTTAATTTATAAAATATTTAGATCTCAGACTATTTAATTTGGATTTAAGTTAACTAGAATATAGCTATTTAAGCTAGAGATTATATATAATTATTTAACTATATATAATTCTTCTATACTACTATTACTATTATCTAGTTTAACTAATTTAATTATTACTAGTACTCTAAGAATAGTTTAATAATTCTAAAAACTAGAGAGATGAACTGTATATATCTTATCTAAAGCTAAAAAGAATATTAAAATATTTTCTAAGAATATCTAATTACTTATCTATCAGAATAAGCAGCTCTACTAGAAGTTAGAAGATACTACTAATATCTGTAAAACTTATACTATCTAGGATAATTTTAAACATAATAGTATTATAACTTATAGTATTATACATCCTTAAAATATATAAAGAATTATCTATTTTAAGGAAAAATTAACTAATCAGCAGTAGTAGACAAAGATATTACTAAGATAGAATAAGATATTTAAGAATTTAAGAAAAGAGAAAAGACCGTATAAACACTGGTTTATACTCTGAATTCTTTATATATTATTCTAGTCGGTTTATCTATCTATGTTATAATTTCTATCTTATAATACAGTATTTTAGTAGTGTAATTAGTAGCCAGAGTTGACGATAGTAATAATTTAATATTTAGCGGTGCTTTTATATATAGGTGTCAGACTCTCTGTAGAGAGGTCCAATTCAATATGTAAAATATTTAATATGAGGTTGGTTAGCCTTTATTCTATTTAGTATTAGGATAATTAATTATTCAAATTTTGACAGCTTATCTAAGTATTCTGAAGCCTATTTAAAGTATGTTTTTACTGTTTTTACTAATATCTAAACCTATTTTTTAGCTTTCTAATAATCCTATCTAAAATTATATATAGTTAAAAGTATACTCTAGTTATAAGCAGCTGTCTAGATAATTTTATAAATAATATTATATTAAGTAAATAAATTCTTTACTATAATATACTAAATTAAGTATTTATTAGTATTATTTAGAATTTTAGATCTTTTAGAGCACTATAGTAAATTAGTTTTCTAGTATTTTAAATCTAGTATAATAGTATACTAAGCTATTAATTTATGAATCTACTATAGTCTTGAGATTATATAATTTAATAGGCCTAAGATATTAGTAGTAGATATTTAATCTTATTTATATAGAGATAATTTAATACTATATATAGTATTACTGTTAATTTAATATAGGGATATATATAGTAGTATTAGTGATAGTTATAAAAACTAGGTATATTAGAGAACACAATATATGAGTAGGAACTTATAAATACTTTTTACTAGGTACTATAGATGCTGTATATTATCTCTATATACTACCTGATCGCTAACAGAGCTCTAGGAGACCACTACTAAGGGGTTTGATAATGTCTAGTTCTGCGCATGCTACTGAGTATTAGGTGTATTCAGAATTATAGCTAAATTTATAATTAAGACTAAATCCTACCTATAACTAATAGTTATCTAGGTATAGAGATTTACTTAGGAGACTACTTTATATATCTGTATACTAGTCTTTTAAGAGCTATACTTATTACTATGCTTAACTAATAATCTGTTGTGGATAGAAAACTATCTATATTAACACTAATAGGGGCTATTACTAGGCTATAGATTCGATATTCTACAGCTTTCTTGCGAGAGCTTATTAGCACTAAGTAGAAGAGCTATAAGATATTTATCTGATTCTTTTATAAATAGTCTCTAGAAGTAGCTATCTAGAATAGTAAGATAGTTAAAAGAGATATAACTAAATTATAGCGCAGAGTAGTAACTTAGTAATATATACAAATAGTAATAGTATTAAGATACACCTATATTATATTTAATAATCACTGACTCTATACTATATATATAACGTAATTCCCAGCCGACCCGATCACCCGGTGGACCCGATCACTCCAAAACACATAGTAAATACGATAAATTACAACTTTATATCTTAACAACTATATCTATTCAGGATAAGATATTGAATATCTATAGTCTAGATAGTATATCTAAACTATTAGTATAGTAAGCGAGGATTAATTTTAAGTATTGATAGATAAATATATATTTGAATATCAGATATCAAAATTATGCTGTATTTTATAGTAAGCCTCTATTAGAGTTATAAAAATAATTCAAACTTCGGATATATTATTCACTCAGGTTAGGAAAAGTTATAACCTCAATTTTAAAGAAAAATACTATGTTGTGGTTAAATCATCATAGAACAAAAATGTTGTATTTACTATGTGTTTTGGAGTGATCGGGTCCACTGGGTGATCGGGTCGGCTGGGAATTACGTTATAACCATGCCTCCTTAGTAATACTATATGCTCTTCTGGCTTATGCCTGATTTTATAAGTTGAGATTAAAGCTTTAAAATAACCTTAATTATCTAAGTATTTAGACAGTTACTACGAGAATATGCTCTTAGAGCTGCTAGCTAGTATTAAGATAGCTATATTTTTCTATAATAAAGATCTCATAGTTCAGGATATCCATACTAGATAGCTAGATGACTGCTAGAGCCTTGCTTTAATACTTAGTGCCTATTATCTCTTATATTAGCAAAAAAAAAAAAAAAAAACAGCTAAGACTTGATTAGGTGTATTTTATAAATAATCTTTTAGCTTCTATAATTTTTATATCTAAGAGAGTACTTAGTACATTAGTATCTAAGCTAGAATATAGTTAGGACTTTAATTTAAAGGTACTAAAAAGAAAGCTGTCTAGGTCTCTCTATTTGGTTTAATTTAACTATATAAATAATATTTTAGCTTTTCGTTTTTTATTTTTACTATTTTCTTCAAAATTATTCAAAAATAATAAGATCAGATTAGTTCTAACAAGTACATCTATCATATATATATAGGCTATATATCTATAAGACTTATAGTATACTTTCTTAATATATTTAGATAATATAGAGCAGTAAGATTTTCCATCATCAAGAGACTTTTAACATGTGCGAATAGCTCTAGATCAGCTATAGCATAGTCTTAAGATAATTTAACAGTACCAGAAAACAGCTAGTTTTTGCTATACACAGGGGTCTTAAGAGTGATCAGAGAACTAAGAGAAAGTCAGGGCCTAGTGATACAGGTAGTATATAGTGTAAGAGGGAATACATCTGAGATGTATTCACAGTAATCTAGTGATATAGAGGACCCTTAAGAGTATAAGAAGGCAGTGAAACAAAGCAGACAGATTTTATAAGCTAGTAGAGATATATAAGAGCAGTATAAAGTGAGTAGTAGATATATAACGTGTTCCACCACCGAGTCGGCAGCACCTCAAAAATATCGCGTCGCGTGTAGCATCTCCCTCTTTAAACCACCACCATGCCACTAATTCGTACCGGAAAAGCTCAAAAACGCATCGAGCAAGAAGGCAGGATCGAACTTGCTATATAAGCGCTAAGAAATAAAAAACTAGCTTCTATCGCCAAAGCTGCGCGCGTTTATGAGGTACCTCGCTCAACATTACAAGATCGCGTCCGAGGGCTCAGTTATTACAAAACTACACACGTAAATTACTCAAAATTAGAAAAAGTCAAAGAGGATTTACTTAAGTAATAGATATTAGACTTAGATACGCGTAGCAAGGCTCCTATCTTAGCTCACGCTAGAGAGATAGCTAATATACTACTCACTCAGCGTTTAACTAATACCCCTCCCTTACTAGTTAGCAAAAACTGGATATCTAGGTTTATTACACGCCGCGATAATCTAAAAACACGCTTTTCATGTTGTTATACTACGCAGCGTGCTTTATATAAGGATCTAAAGCTTATTCGTGTGTAGTTTAAATAATATTATAATATTATTGCTAAATACGGTATCTTTAACAATAATATCTATAATTTTAATAAAACTGGCTTTATAATAGAGATTACTAGTACTTTAAAAGTGATTACTAGTCGGGAATAGCAGAGAAAGCGTAAGCTTTTCCAGCCAGGGAACCGAGAGTAGGTTACTATAATTAAATATATCTATCTGAACAGTGTTCTATCTCCGATTATTATCTTTAAAGCTAAGGTATTAATATCAGTGTGGTATAGTACTGTCCCGAGTAACTAGCGCTTTAAGGTCAGTGATAATAGATAGACTACAGATCAAATTAGTATCTTATAGCTTAAAAAGTCCTTTATTCTATATGCTACTAAGTATTAGTATAGTGCCTAGTCTCTTCTTATTATAGACAGCTATAGGAGTTATCTCACTCCTTAATTTAATGCTATATGTATAGCAAATAATATTATGCTAATCTGTATGCTATCTCATAGCTCACACCTATTATAACTACTAGATATAGGCTGTTTTGGTATATTAATATATTTCTATAGCTAAGCTGTGTAAGATCTTATCCGCGTGGGCTCTACGTATATTAATAAGCTTGATTTCCTTAATCTATACCCTGTAGCATAAACAGTAATATATAAGACCTCTGTAATTACTAGCAGTTTTATGGTATCAGGTCTTATTCTATATTCGCTAGAGAAAGTGCTGTCAAAACTTAATATTCGTCCTCTATCATCTACACCACCACTATCGCATAGTAGCGCTAGTAGTCGCGAATTCATACCCTATACACCATCTAAAGCTGTTAATTTTCGACATCAGATCTCTTTAATTAAGCGACTACTAGCCTATCAGAATATTACACCTAAAAACGACATATATCAACAATTAGAGCAGACTACCAGAGGTACACAATTACTTGCAAATCAGCTTGCAATATTGACTACTATATATGAACGTGTAATAGCCGAAAATGGACGGAAACAAAAAAAAAAAGCTATACTAAATAGGTAATTAGCCTACGAAGGTGGAATAACAGCAGAAGACATGCAATTACGTCTATAAATTGAGCATGAGCATCAAATGGCAACACCACAGACACCCTGCCGCGCTCCGGTCGCAACAGTACCAGCGAATGATAGTGAGAGAACGGGACCCAGATTAGTCACGTTCTCTGCCAGGCGGACGGGTACGGCAGTACCGCCCGACGCCTCCCGTACATATGCCCTTATAGCCTATCTTAGAAAAAATCAATCTTCTTTAACCTTACGACTCGCGTATCTTATCTAGTAGTATATCCGATAAGAGATAGTGTTCTGATTATCTACAACGATAAGAATGAGAAGGTCCTTTGCCTGCATTCCTCATTAGACGGTCCTACCGCTGCTCTTCCCTAACTATATATTGTCAAAAGGTTAAGTTAGTATCTCTGGTTATAATAAGCGCTATAGACAGAATCCTAGACTGTAGTGAAAACTCTGTATCCTCTGCTCTGTGTGCGTACTATACAGATAACTAGTTACTAATAACCTATAGAGAAGGTTCTCTAGGGCCTGTGTAGAGATAAGTTCTTAGTTAACTAGAGTTTAGAGGTATATATTATACAGAAAGTGTCTTATACTTCTATAATATTTTTAAAGCCCTCAGAAGACTTGATATATAATCGCTTTACAACCCTTGTCATAATAGACATATTTAATTAACTCACTGAAGAGTTTGTAGACGTCTCTAGTATTACTAGACAGTAACCTCTGTAAGCTGCTACTCTCTAAACTGTCTCTGTATAAGAATAAGTCTAACTAAACACAGATATAGCACATCTAGTACTTAGTATATTAATATCTATATCTCTCTATATAGTTCTGCTCTCTCTTAACTAGATTGTCAGAATAGCTATATTTCAGATATAGTGATAAAGTATAATATCTTAAGTTAAAGACTAGGCTATTTAGGCTCTAGCTAGATAGTTATACCCGCTAGTAATAGCTAGACTAGATATATAAGAGAATCCTTTATAAGATCCTGTCTAAGAACTCTTAGCTTATCACTATTATCTGAACTCCTTTCTTATAAAGAGTATTTATAATATTTAACAGTATTCAGAATATATTTAGAATAACAAGGCCTAGAAGTATCTACTTAATTATAAATAGTACTTTAAGCAGATTATAATCCTATATAAGTCTCTTTCTGAGCTCAAAAAGATTATAGTTACTACTAGATATCTTAAGAGATAAGTAGTTAAAGAATAAGAGATATATTAGCACAAGATTACTAAATATTATAAGAAATAAGTCAGTATATAAACAGGATATTATATCTAGATCCTCACGCGCTATACTAAATATCTCAGAGCAGAGAAGCGCTAGGACTACTTCTTAAACCTTATACAGAGTAATAAGACTATTCAGATCTATATTAGTGATCTATAGTAGACTACTATTAACACTAGACATTAAATCCTAGAGAATTTATTAATCTAGTTCTTACAAAAAGATACGAATATCTATCTATAACAGAGATAGCTTAAAAAGAATACTAAAGTTAAGACTTTCTCTACTACTATATAGTATCTCACAGAATTCGAATATAGAGCTATACTAAAAAAATATATAGGCTATTATAAGCCTTACTATAATAATCCTAATCGTATAGATCTTATAGCTATATCTATATAATAGCTCATATAATAATCTATACTACTAAACAAGAAAAAGTTTACAAAGACCTACTATTAATATAACTAATCTAGTTATATTATATAGTATTATAAGATCTTCTAGAATAGTAATAGAAACTCTTAACTATTATTATTAAAAAACTAGAAAGACCTAGTAAGAATATTAGAGCTCTTATTAGCCGAATATAAGAGGCTTTAAATATACCAGATCTCGTCAGTTCAGACTCACTAGATCTAAAAGACTATAGCTAGATATACTTATCTCTGTTTTTATATAGTATAAAAAGTATAGAGAAAAGAAAGAAAAAGAAAAGAAAGAAGAGCCTATATATTAAAGTATCTCTTAACTTAATAGATAACTTTCTGATCTATTATAGTGTTATAATAGATTTTCTCTTTAAGAACACTATTAAAATCTTAGCTCTATTAGATTATAGTATATCAGAGTACTTTATATCTATTCTATTAATAAAGAAACTAGAATTATTAGTACCTATCTGACTAGTAAAAAAAGCACTATCTGTCTGTCTCTCTGATAGCAATTATATAAGTATTTATATATTTATATATCTGCTGATTAAGTTTAGAGACTAGACAGGTATTATCTAGTACTAGATTCTTAATCTATAAGAGTATAATCTGATTCTTAGACTTCTGTTCTTACGCGAATAAGATCTAAAGATTAATTAGAAAGACAATATAATAACTCTTACTAATATCTAAGATTAATATTACACAGTTCTTACTCATAATACTTATAGAAATATATTAGAATCTAATATTTAATATCTTAATCTGATATCTGTGCGCTAGATATATAAGCTATTAAAGAAAAAAGATATAGAAGTGAATCTCTTTATTATTTAGTCTCTAAATAAGAAAAAAAAAGATATCAGAATCACAGAGCATATAAATCCCTAGATCTAGATAGTCCTATAAAAATACTAGAATATATTTTAAGAAGATCTTCTAGAAGAGTTATCTCCTAAATATACTATTTTATATAAGATTAATACTAGTGCTAGTATATCTATTAATCTAAACTCTTACTCTCTCTTAGATAATAAACTAGAAGAATAAGCATAATAAGTTAATAATCTGATTAAAAAGAGGTTAATCTGCCTATCTAATAGTGCCTAGGACTTTCTGATAATCTTTATATAGAAATCTAATAGCGGATAGTATATATATATTAATTACTATAGCTTAAATAATCTGATAATAAAGAACAGATATTCTCTACTATATATTTAGAACCTATTTAATATTATTAGATATACTTAGTATATCTTAAAAGTCAATCTAATATCTAGTTATTAGTAAGTCTATATAGATCTAGTCTTAATTAAGAAAACAGTATTTAATATAATCTAGGAGAAGTATAAGTAGCTAGTAATACTATTCAGACTTTATAATACTCCTATAATCTTCTAGATAATAATAAATAATATCTTATATCTGTTTCTTAGAAAGAGTGTATTAGTATACTTAGATAATATCCTTATTTTCTTAAATTTAATAGAGGAGCATATAGAATATCTTAACTAAGTCCTGATATAGTTATAAGAACAAGGTCTTTATACCTATTCCTAGAAGTGTGAGTTTACTATTAAGGAGCTAGAATTCTGTAGCTATATAATTAGTAATAGTACTATCTGCTTTATTATTAGTAAGGTTAATATAATTTATACTTAGCTAACTTTATAAATAGTATATAATATACGCTAGTTTCTAGGCCTTATTATATACTATTATTAGTTTATTATAGACTTTGCTAAGCTAACAGCTTTACTAAATAATCTCTTAAAAGAGAATAATATAGATCTCTAGAAATAGTTATATAGATTAATTTATTAGAATATAGTATATAAAGTCAACTTTAAGAGATTAAAAGATATACTTATATATATCTCTGTTCTGCTATAGTCTGACTGTGTAAAACTATTTATTATTAAAATAGATACTTCTGAATAGGTATTAGGATATATACTACTATAATATAATAATAATAGCTATCTTTAGGTTATTACTTTTAATAGAAGAAAGTTATAGAGTACTAAATTAAACTATTCTGTCTATAAGAAAGAGCTTCTAGTAATTAAGAAGATCTTATATATATAAGATCAGTATATTAATAATAATACTTAAACTACTATTATCACTAATTATTATAGTCTTTAATATCTATAGATAATAACTATATACAGTAAGCGTCTTGTGAGATAGATAGCTGAGTTCTAGGGCTATAATTTAAAGATCTAATATTAAAAGAGATCAGAAGCTATTATCTCTGATACTATTAGTAGATAGCTAGATTAGATTAAAAGTATATCTACTAATATTATAAAGAGCTATATTATATAGCTAGTGCTTATAAGTATAGAGTCTGTTTATCTAAATATAATAAGATATATATATTATATCCTAGAACAGGAATAGCTTAAAGTGACTATAAGATATCTTAATAAGGGTGTTCTTCTAACTAAGAAGCTTAAAAAGAAGGCTATTAAGAAATATTATAACTGTCTTTACTTCTGAGTAATATCTATTCTAGAGAATATACTACTATATAACTAATTTAAGAATATCTTATGAGCCTCTTAGATATATTAGGAGAATAAAAGATAACTTATGTTTATAGAAGATAATAGTACAGAAACTATATATATTAAAGAACTCTTTTATATAGAGCTAGTCACTTATATATATAAGCAGTATAGTTATTTAGTATAGTCTAGTCTGTATAGCATTCTTTAAGATTACAGATAGTAGCTAATAATATACTAGGATATTAAAGATATTATATAATAGTATCTAAACTGTCAGGTCTTCTAGGGATTATACTAAAGCTTAGAATAAGAGAAGATATAATATATAATCTTCTAGACTATAGTGCTATTTAAAAGATAGAGAATTAATCTTATTAGACAACTTCTGATAATACTAAATAATAATAAGTAGATTATTATAGTGATTAACTATACTACTAGCTAGCTAGTAGTATATGTAGTCCTAGAGGCCACTGATAAGGCTATTACAGAGTTCTTATATAAAGATATCTTTCTGTAATACAGTGCTCTATAAGAGCTAATTTCTGACAGAGATCCTAATCTCCTCTTATATATTATAATATACTTTATTAATCTCCTTAAAACTAGATATAGAATAATAACTCTCTACTATCCTTATATAAATAAAAAGATTAAGAACTTTAATAGTCTTCTGGGCTGTATTCTGACAAAATATCTAATAGAGAAGCCAATAAAGGCCTAGGATCTGTATATAGACTAAGTATTGTTTATAACTCGCGTACGCAAATATATTAGGACAGGTTATAGTCCTTATTTCCTTATTTATAGTGTTAAAGCCTGTCTTTCTGAAGATATTAAAGACAGAAGATCTGTTTAGTCTTATAAGGATTAGATTATAACTCTTTGCGATATAAGGACTAAGATAAATAAGCTACTATTAAACTGTATAATTAAGAGAGCTTAGGTTTGTAATAGTCTAGTTATAAAAATTTTCTTTAAGAAAGATAATTAGATTCTGATATATAATAAGTTAGGTAAGAAGTTTGAAAGTAAGTAGTTTAGGCTATATAAGGTACTAGGAAACCACTTTCTTAGTACTTATACGCTTAAAGACCTATAAGAAAATATACTATATATATTAATTAATAGCTTCTGACTTATTAAGATAAATATAATTAATCCTAAGAGACTTTAGATATCTGTAAGTATATATTTTGCTCTATAAAAAGCTAGATTAAGGATTAGAACTACTTATAAGCTTAAGAAAGTGATAAATACTGATAATCTTTTGCCTATTTATAATAATTTATTAATTTAGATAAAGCAGAAATAAGCTGAGTTTAAGTATACAAGTGTATATTTAGTCTTAGTAAAGGAGAGAGATAAAGCTATACAATAATATTTACTTAATTAATCTTAATAATTATAAGCTATATATAAGAAAGCTATAAGTTAAATTATAGCCTAGTCTACAGAAACAGATAAATAGAATAGTAAAGCCTTAGATATAAGTACCTTTAAACCTATAGACTAGAGTATTAATAGTCAGTCTGATATATCATTATCTAATACAGGTAAGAACAATAATTATTAGCAAGAGGCTCTAGCAGTAGTGATTCTATAAATTAATCACTAATTAAGTATAGATAGTAATTATATCACTGTCAGAATAGCATCTAAGAATATACTATTAGATAGTTTATTAACTATTAATTAATACTACTAACTACAGATCTATAGACTAATAGTAAAGAGAGTCAGTTATCATAAGAGAGATACAAATCAGAACAGAATTATATCAAAATTAACTATACACACATATTTAACTATATACAAAAGAGATAATATCCTGAGAGATACATAATTCCTGAAAAAGAAGAGATAAATACTACTACTATACAAGATACAGAAGATCGTCAATTATTAGCCACTACTATTAAAGATCTCAGAGACAATCATTAATATATACAGATATATTCTCCTTCTCTATCATATTCTCTGTCTTCTGCTTCTCCTCTAATATATAAAGTTATTAATATAATTATAAAAGATCCTATTTAAGCTAACTCTTAGCCTTAACTAACTATATCTTAAGAATATAAAGAGATAGAATATTCTTATTGTTTAATAACACATATACTTCAGCAGATTAAGTAGGATAAGTATACTATAAAATAGTTATATACTCCTAACTACTAAGAGAGAAGGCTAGAGCAGAGTTACCTAATAGTAGCCAAGCTAAAAGAGACTTATTTACTAGATAAGTCTTACGTGCAAAAACAGGAGTAGCTAGCGCAGTATTAACATAACGAGTAGACTTAATCAGGCTAGGAGAAGTCTTATAAGGCAGCTTATTATTAGTTTCAGTAACTAGATCACTAAGAGAGCGCTTTTACTGCTTAGCCTAAGCGTGAGAGTTATTATTCAGAAGTAAGAAGACACTTGCTAGGTCCTGAGCCTTAACAACTTCCTAGAATCGTAGATTTTCCTAGATACTATAGTACTGACCTGACTTATTATATATATAATTAGTACAGCACTTAAACTCCTAATAGCTATCATAAAGGACACACACATATGATTTTAAAGGGCTATTCTCTTTTTAACACTTAATATAAGTATTCTTTATCTTAAAGAGTATTCTAACTCAATACCTGTATAGGACTTAAATCTTATACAAGTTAATAGTATCAGGTACTCTCTTTTGCTAATCTATACTTTGTTTAATTTCTATAGCCGTAAGAGTCTTCTTCTGATCAGTATTTTTCTAGCGCTATTAGATAATATTAATAATTAGATTACTCTTAGTATTAAGAAGAAGAGTCTCTAGGAGTGTCAGTCAGCTAGAGAACAGATAAGAGTTATATAAGCAGACTTATCTCTAATAATCAGAAGAGCCTAGCTGATAAAGATATCTCTTCTAATAGAGAGTAAAGTATCTGTGAGAGTTATATTAATAGTAGTATTATTACTAATAGAAGTCTTATCTTTATATAAGGACTACTCAGGAGTAGCCTTACTGAGTTCACTCTTAAGCTGTTATAATAGGTTATTATCAGATATTCTAGGTTAAGTCTGGCTTATATTAGTTTGCGATAGATATTAGCTATTATTACTATAAGAGTAAGTGCTCTTCTGTTTATAGGCTATAAGACTTATCAGCTTATGTCTTTATTAATACTAATATAAACAGGCATAGTATTAGATTAGAAGTGGTCTTAACTGTTAAAGTTGATATGTTAGTATCTCAGAAAGGTACTTATCTATTATTTATAGGAGAGTAGAAGCTTTTGAGACTTAATTAATATTAGTATATCTACTAGTAGTGATAGGAGCTAAAGAGTATAAAGAGGAAGAAGAAGAAAAGGTAAGGTTGTTATTACTGGCAGTGGTTTTATACTACTGTGCGCTCTGATTAGTCGGCCTGACCGCCTTCTCTGATTAGCTAGTTCTGGTTATACCTGTCTTTAGGAGCTCCTAGAACGGGTATATATGACCCCTAAGAACACGACTTTTGCAGTATAACGCGCTTTACCTTTGTCGTCGGCCTTTTGCATAATAAATGACCCTTACTGACGCCTCTTTGCCCCTGTACAGGTATGAACTATATTGTTCTTATCTAGTGGCTGTCTTTTTAGTATTTTGATAAGATTTCTTTTATATGTGTATTCAGTTATAAGCGATATACGCTTCGTTTTGGTAGGGGAGGATAAGAGAACGGGACCCAGATTAGTCACGTTCTCTGCCAGGCGGATGGGTACAGCAGTACCGCCCAACGCCTCCCGTACATATGCCCTTATAGCCTACCTTAGAAAAAATCAACCTTCTTCAACCTTACGACTCGCGTATCTCAATAGGCCTAAACAGCGCTATAGTAAATACAGAGAACTAGGGCACAAGCGAAATAGGTACCCACTTGTAAATAGCACCTAATTTTTTGCAATATATTATATGGTGGTTGCGTTATATTCAATATATATTGTGGTAATAGTGGGAGGCTGCCGACTCGGTGGTGCTGCCGACTCGGTGGTGGAACACGTTAGCGGCTAGTAAGACCTTAATAGGAGTTAGTGATTTTCAGCATCGCCAAAAAGATAGAATAAACACACTCTTTCTTTTTGACAATTTTAACTGCTTTCCTGTATTATTTACTTATGTGTATCCTGTTTAGTTTATTTATATCTCTTTCTGTACAGAGGTTCTATTTCTCTATATTATAGAGGGACTGCTAGGTATGGCACTACACTAAGCACTATCTTACAGTATTTAGTAGTGCAGAACTACCCTAGTCAGACTAACAGTTATTTCAGTAGCCCCTAGAGGCCTTATATCTATAGACATAGACCGGTTCAATATACCGCCCGAGCATGGCAGCTATTAAATTAGGTAAGCTTAGATACTGGGTAGTTAGGATATTAATTGATTGATTGATTTAGATAATATATCCTAGCTAGAGAAATATTTTACTATATATACTTCACACCCTTCAGATACTCTATAACAAGCTCTAATATAACTAGTTTAGAGCTACTTAATTAACCTAGTATAATCACTGCCTAGTAATCACAGTATAAGCTCTTTCTTTTATATAAACAATAAAGCTAAAGCAAATTAGATCTATTAATATAGTATACAGACTCTAAATTTACTATGTCATTATCTTTCAGAAGCCCTGCTCACGACCAAACAAGTATTTGAATAAGATATACATATGAATAGAGAGGCTGGAGAACAATTAGCTCAGTTATTTAGATTCTGTTTAAACTAGTAAGTTAGTAATATATAAGAAAGGAGCATATATACTATAGAAAACCTAGTGAGATATATAGTTTAAGAAAGCCTTTTAATAGATATTAGAGAACAGATATAGTGAGTATAAACAGAGCTAGTAGAAAGTAGTAATAGTAAAAACAGGTTATTAAGAGTATTACTTATTATTATTATTATATACTACTAAACAGTACTAAGAATATTAGCAGAAGAAGAAGAAAATAGTAACTAATAAATAATAAATACTAGAAGAGTATAGTACTAGCTAAAGCCTATAATAGTATTCTGTTATTTTTTATTTTCCTTGTTTATTCTGTTTATATATAGCTAGCCCTACTTTTCTATATCTCTGTTTTTTTATTATTCACTTCTATATAAGTAATATATATCCAAGTTTCAGATATTTATACATCTCTAAGCAACCTCCATATTAGATATCTGTACTTTATTTAAAGCTATATACAGTAGTAACACTCTAGTATAGTAGTATATATTTTAGTGAGCTAGGTACTAAATAATTAAGATATTAATATAATAAGTTAATTAATACTGTTTATATTACTATTTTTAAATTATTTTAAATAGAGTTAAGTATTACTATATCACTAATAATATCCTTACTAATAGTTTATATCCTAGGAAGTTTTTAGTATATCTAATTATTAAATATAGACTATCTTTTTAAATATTACTAAATATTATAGATATATTTCTAGTATAAATATACTATTTAAGAGATTAAAATATTATTCTAGAAGAATTTCTATATCTTATTACTAGATTTGAACCTAATAATAGCTTTCAGTTATAGTAAAAGTGTTAATATAATATTATATAAGAGATACTAAGTTTAATACAGACTCATATATATTTCTCTTTTTTAGATACTAATAGCTAAACAGATAATAGAAATATATTATAAATAAATTATAGTATATAAAGGTATACTGGTAGCTATTAAATACAGGAATATTAAGAATACTGTATTTAACTATTAACTATATTTAAGAATCGCGAAGCTATACCCTAAAGCAGTATAAAAGTCTTCAGTAATAGACAGTTTCTTACCCTATCAAAGTTTGAGTATATTTATACTATATTTTAAACCTGATCTAGATTATACTTTTAGGTAACACTAGAGATTATAGATAAATTTTCATAGTATATACTATCTAATATGTCAAATTTCTTCTAAGATTAGTTTTTAATATTTTCTTACTAGAGATTTGATATATACTAGCTATATCTTAGTATTATAGTATTTTAGATACTCTATAGAATATCTATATTCTTTCTGACTACAATTACTAAAAGTGAATAAAATATCTGATTTTTTAATACTATCTAAAAAGCTATTAAGAGCCTAATTAGTAGAGATTTCTAAATAACTATACTACTAATATTTAAAGCAGAATACTATATAAGAGACTATAGTTTATCTATATATAATATAGACTTATAGACTACTATACTATTATTCATAATTTATTAGTGTAGTTTAGATAAGAAAAAACTGTCTAGATAGGCATTAATAGAGATCTAGACCTAGAATAGGAAGAGCAGAAATTTTATAGCTTTTCTAACCAGATCTAGTAGTAAAGGATAGAAGAGTTATAAGGTATTTATCTAATTCCTATAGAAATATTTTCTAAAGATAATTATTATAGATAGAAATATAGTAGAACAGATAACTGAATACTATAATAGTAGTAATAATATAATTTTAATCTATACTAATAATAGTAGCTTTCAAAATTATATTAGTATCTTAATAGTTATTCTAGACGCTATATAGTAATATCTATCTTAAATAGATATTGATAGTAATACTATTATACACACAGAAAAGCTTTAACGATCTTACAATATTATTAAAAATAACTTAGAAAATAGTAATCTAGATAATACTAGACTGATATCTTACTATTAAAATCTTTTTGAATAATTAGATAGCACTTTAAGCTCTCTAGAGACTATATATATCTTATAGCTGATTATATTTTAGAAGATACTTTAAACTACTTTAGAGACTCTTAGACTTCTGCTTGATTAAATTTTACTAAATACTAGCTTATATTTGTAATTAGGAGAATAAACTAGCTAACTTGACAATTAAGAAAGTAACTATTATATTAACTAATAACTAATCTATCTATAATCTAGAATTCTATATCTATTAAACTATAATATATATTCTTTTAGTATATTCCTGATTTAATAATATTTACACTTGATTAAGAACTAAACTAGGGTATCTCAGAATCTAAATAATTACTATTAATAAGATATTGTTCTCTCTTCTAGCTAGTATTAAAATTACTAAGTTTTTACTAAAAATTAGTCTTCTTAGTTAATTCTGATATATCAATTCTCATACTACTAGATAGAAGCTAATTAATTTATCTAATATAAGTATCTGTCTTCTAATTAGTACTATAAATAGGAAAATAATAAGATTTCTATTATTAAGATACTTCAGTGCTATATATAGATTCTAGGTTAAGTAGAATATAGTCTTAAGACTATTTATAGTACTAAAAAAGCTAGTCCTTACTATATATTGAGATTTCAGAAGTGATTAGAGAACTAAAAGAAAAAGAGATAAAAATCTAGTCATATAGATATAGAGAGAAGAGTATACCACAGTAATCTCGTAATACAGGCCTTAGTAATATAGAGAAGTCTTAGAGAGATATAAGAAGATAGCAAAAATAAAATAAGAGAAAGTTTTTAAGCTAGTAAGAGATATAAGTAATATTAAATAAACAGTAAAAATATACAGTGATTAATTCAGATCTTATTTAAAAGAGAATTAGTAATAGGATATACTCCAGACATATAGATATACTCTTTTTAATAGTTTTAACTACTTTTCTTTATTATATATTTATGTTTTTTATTTAATCTGTTTATACTTTCTTCTCTATACAGAGCTTCTGTTTTACTATATTATAGAGAGACCGCTAGACAAGATTCTGCACTATAACTAAGTATTGTCTTACAAGATTTAGTAGTACAGAACAACCTAAATCAGGCTAACAGTTATTCCGGTAGCCTCAGGGACCTTTATATATATAAGCTGGTTCGACATAACGCCCCAGTATAGCAACCGCTTAAAAGACGAGCTTAGATACTGGGCAAACACTAGTGACAGGGGGGTGTTGGCCACAGAGATAGATTAAGAAATTGATTATATAATATATAATATATATAAGCTAGTGTAAAACATGCTGAGCAGTGGAAATCGAAATACTATACAGCAACTCCCCTTAATAATTATAGAATAATTCTTAGTGACTTCTGATTTAGATTTGGACTGTGGGAAAGAGAGAAAAAAGAGGAAAATATAGATACTACTAGTCCTTATTACTTTGTTATTTTAACTCTGGCCTTAATACTTAGTATATAAATAATCTTAAAGCTATATCTATTATTGAATATATTATAAAATAATAAAAAAAGGAGATATTAAAGTTGTTTATTAAAATATATTTAATATTAGAATAAGTAAATAAACTACTCTTTTATAATATTAATTATATTAGTATTACTCTTATATCTATACTTCCTATAAAGATATTAAGCTAATAAGTATTAATGTCATTAGCTAATAAGTCTATAAGAGAAAAGATATTTATATAAAGAGGCTCTGAGAATATAGAGACTATAAACTACTATTATATATTAGGTTAAAATATTATCTTCTAGTTCTCTAAAATAATATTAGTTATATTAAGTAATACTAAAGCAAATAGTCTAAACCTAAATCTCGATCTAAACTACTAGAAGCAAATACGCTGAAATAGTAACCTGTACTAATAAATATATAGTAGAAGAAGCTATACTACAGACTATAATAGATAAAGTATTTCTAAGCATTATGATAATATAGTAATAATATAATTGATAATAAGTCCGATACTAGAAAGATATTTAATAGAAACTAGTTAATACTAGATTATTTAATATAGATATAAGAGCTATACCAGAAAGTAGAGTAATAGTCTCTAAGATACTAAACTATATAGATATAACCTATCCTATATATAAGTAGATTATCTATATGAGTAGGCTATCCTAAAATATTATAATTAAGACAATAAATTATCTTAACAACTATGACTTTACTTTAGTGGCAGATTAGTACGGTACTTTATATAGTCTCTCTCTATTGAATATGGAATTCTTTAAGAAATCTAAAAGCTATCTATAGTAACTATAAGTTATATTATAATTTACCTAAATAAACAAGAACTATATATATTATAAGTATTCTTACTCTAGAATCTTTTAGGGCTTGTCTAGGTAGAATTCAAGCTATAGAATATGACATTAAAGTTTACTGTCTATAGAAGCCCTGCTTATGAAGATAATAGGCTATACTTTATTATCTTAAATATGGTGTCCTGAGGTAGCCAACTTATATAGATGGCCTACTTGTATATACGATATGTTATATGTCTCTATCTATATATTTATTAACTTTATATAGGATCTAGTAGTCATGAATTAGAGGATATTATCTGTAAAGATATATCTCTAGGATACACCTCTCTCTTAATATTCTTTACAACTATTAGAAACTAAATAAGTAATACTATATTAAGTACTCCTAAATTATAGAGATAGTTAGTATAATTTGATTTAATTTACTTTATTAACCTGATAGAGCCTAGAATATATATATCTACAGCTATATAGATAGCTATCTCTAGTAATAGCCAGAGTATTCTGATTCTCTTTAAAAGTTAGATCCTAAATAACTAGATATTAGTGCTTTGAAGTAGCTAGAGGCTTTATTATATCTCTAAAAGATATAATTTTGTTTATATTTTATAGATATTCTTAGAAGACATAAGATTTATATTATTTTTAGTATACTAAATTATACCTAACCCAATAATATTATCTTTTGTTTATTAGAACAGAAGTATTCATAATAACTAAACTATATTACTATTACTCTAGATATATATCTAAGGTAAGACTATAACTATAGTCTTTTTCTAATCTTTGTAGTAGACTCATTCTTTTCTGTAGATCTATCTACTGTTTACATTTCTTAATAAATTAACTAGGTCTAGAATTCTTTACTTATCAGATAATTCTAGTAGAGATTATACTAGTATTAGGATTTAAGCTTGTATCTTCTAAATATATTAATAGCTCTCTAACTATTTTATCTAGATAGGATATACCTAAGTAGTGTTCTACTACTATACTACTCTGCTAGGAGAGATAGTTAGCACTAGATCTTAGAGATATACTTTAAACTTCTCTATATATAGATTCTAATTAAGATATAAGAGATTTATTATAACTAGGAGAATATTCAAGATATATTAATCTGTGTAGAGACTATTAGTGAGCATAAAGTATCTATCACCAAGGCATTTACCTATACTGCAAAACACTGTATAGGTTAGCAATAGATAAAAGCAATTCACAGCGAGAAGTAATATTTTTAATTTTCTCACTAAACATGCGATTATTAGCTACTAATATACCTAAATTATCTATAATTTACAAGAACTATTTTACTAAGATCTGTAAAGCAGCTAGTATCTAAAAAAAAGCTAAATATTAGCTAAATTATATATATTTAGTATTAATTCTAGTACTCTGTATAGATAGCTTAATTATAATTATATACTAATATTAGATTACCTAGCTTATAATAAGTCTCAAGAAGAATATTATAAAAAGGTTCTAAATAATTATATTTTATATTTATATAATCTAAATATATGTATCACTAGTGATTACTAAATTATAGATAAATAAATTAGTTTAGGATATAGATAGCTCCTAAGAGACTATAAGTAACTAATAGAAATATTATTTTATAAAATACTTTCTAGAAGATCTGAAGCTATATCTAATAGTATAAAAGATTAAGTTAAGAATTTAAAGCAGATTTAAGCTAAAGATACTGTAGTATTAGATTTATAGTATTATTAGCTTTTACATATTACTAAAGATATACTATTATAGCTTATCTATAATTTTAATAAATATAGCTTCTAAGGTAATTCACCACCGAGTGAGCCACACCGCCGAGTGAGCCACCTACTCAAGTATTTTTACTAAAGAAAGTATTTTATTAACCACAGAGGTAATATTAATTAATTAATCTCTAACTAGATATGTATTTCGCTTGTGCCCTATCGCCTGATATTTACTATATTTTAGTAGGCATTGTTGTGATAGTGCTATAGCAGTTTGAATATACTGTATCGGTAGTGCTGATAATGTTGCTAGTGCTTGTGGTATAGGCTCAGAGATTTATATGGGCTCATAAGCTTCCTGCACTGATAATCCTCTATTATATAGTATCTGTCTATTTGATTAATATTGCTTTTGTTTCTTTTTCTCTAGCTCAGCGCGTAAATCCTTGTTTTCCTGCTTAGTGAGAAGTAGCTCGGTTATTACTTACCTAAGTGCTTTATATACTTAGTTAACTATCTGTTTTATAGGTATTAGAGGGCTTTCTAATTAATATTTAAGTAATATTTTAGCTGATATTATATACTTTATGAGCTATATAATATTTATAGGTGTTATAGGGTAGTAAATACTTAATTAGCTTAAAGGTTGTTCAGGTATTAGTATAGGTGTTCAAAGCTAAATATTAAGCTTATTAAGTACTGATTCCGGGTTAAATAGTACAAAACTAGCTGCTTTAAAGCTATTTTAAATTATATCTAGTTTATATATATTAATATAAGCTTATAGATATACTATAAGAAAATCAAGCTTATTAATATAGTTAATACTAAGTCATATTTTTTAGTTAACTAAGCTTCTATATAAGCGTTTTAGTACTATAAAATATCTAGTATTAAGAGATTATAGAAGATATAAGCTATAAGCTAGTATACAGATTAGTATCATCTGGTTTTTAGAGCAAGTTTGATTAAATTATAGTATTAGATAGCTACTATAGTTATTAAGAATAAGTAGTTAATATTAACTAAGTATATAGGAGTTTGTTAATAGAATAAACACTTTTTAAAGCCATTAAAGACCCATTTTATTAGTTATCTATCTATTTACACTGACCTTCAAGCGCTAGTCAGATAGAAGATTATTAAACTATAATTCTTTATAGACCTTGTCTTTAAAGATAATTATCAATAAAAGTGCCTATCCTAAAGCATTTATTAACTTAATCACAGTCACCTATATACGATTTCCTAGCTATAGAACTGATCTTTAACTATAATACTCTGCTTAGGTAATAACTCTTACAGTTATGATAAGACCTATTACAAAGCTAGTCTTATCAAAATTATAGATATCCTCTGATAGAATACTATATATAGTAATTATAATTTATACAATAGTAAACCACTTATATAGGATCTTTAGATCTTCTTGTTTTGCACACTCATAGTTATATTGTTAAGAAAAGCAAGATTTAATCTCTAGATAGCGTTAAACAAATTTTATAACCTAATTTTAGCTAACTAGTGTAGTGTTACTTATATCACGATATTATAGTAATAAATTAGCTATCTCTTGTACTATTAAGGGCCTAGATGCTCTACCATAATTATCTATTAATATAATCTACTATAGAAGCAAGTTTTCTTTAATTTCTGTTAATTTATAGCTATTTACGCGTGTTTCGGTACGACTTATGATACCACAGAGCCAACATATAAGCGTACAACAGTTAACATTGAATTGCTCTACAGCCTAGCGAATTGAGCTGATTTCCTTGTTTTTTATAGCTTATATACTAATAAGATTCACCCCTCTTATTATATAGCATCCTAGCTTGATCTGACACGATTTAGAGATATGGTTGTTGATGAAAGATAAAAAGACACGCGGAGACGCGATCTTTTGGTTAGGTGACTCACTCGGCAGTGTGGCTCGCTCGGTGGTGAATTAAGTTAATCTAGTAAAAGTATAGATATTAGAATTATTAGTAATATGGTTATAAAAATAATCTTACTAATAATAATAGAGATTATAATGTTATTATTATTAAGTATTATAATACTAATAAATAGTAGATAAGTTTTATTATTATTTTTACTGATAAATATAATCTAGAAAAGAGTTAGTTTTATAATAGTAATAAGTTTCTAGATAATTTATAAATAACTATTTTAACTAATAGCTAGATTAAGAATAACTTAGCTCTAGAATAGTTTATATATTTTCTATAGAAGCTAATATAAGATTTAGTAAAAAACATCTTATACTCTTTAATAGCTATAGTTCTTATTTAATTACTGAATCTATATAGTGTAAGATGGGAATGCTCGTAGGCTATCTGCGTTGGCAGACGGGTCGATTGCGAAGAGACAAAACCACCACACT
>JAMAGY010000083.1:0-45133 GCA_023626415.1 Penicillium sp. S1701
ACACAATCAATCGACCATTCGGACCCTCGATAGGCGATGAGCCGTACAAGCCGATACGGATATCACCAGAGTTGACATATATTAACAAAATGTAAAGGAGTTCTGGTCTGGTCTCTCGTTATGTTCCGGTCTTTCAAATTATCCGGGCAGGTAAGATAGAATGTTGTCTCTATGAAAATGCCAGTTCGAGTATCAAGTAACATTTCAGCTTAAATCCGATCGGGGCGTATTATTAAGGCGAGGTTCTATTCAGGACATCTTCTAGCGACGGGAGCTCGGGGTGGTAGTACATAGTCAACTGCTATTTACCGAATCAGTTGATTGATAGCTCCTCTAGACATGCGATGGGAAACTATTCACTTGAGCTCAGAAAACACACCACCTTCTAGTCCAGCAAGAACGTTCTCGAAAGATGAAATATTTACTATCCGCCATTAATCGCCAGAAACATGAGTATCTCGTCCCAATAGCTACTCCAGAATATGGCCACGTTCTTCATCTATCATTCATCCCTAACTTCTGTTCAAGGAAGAAAAAAAAAAAAAAAAAAAAAAAAAAAAAAAAAAAAAAAAAACAAGCGTGACGGTCTTCAGCTGCCCGCTTTGTCCTATATCGTCAGCGCAGGAAGCCCTTTCACTCTCTTCACCAGGAGAGTAGTGGAGTGCAACGAAAAGTCTAGGACCGGAGGGAGTTCCACCTGACAAGCCACTTTGAGCGACCGCGACTTTCCAAGTACTACATAAAACAAATTCAAATTCCGAGTCGGATGCAGATGGACTCACATCAGGAGAATACAACCCACCTGAGTCACCTTAAAATATATATTTCTTCTACTAGTAGTAGGAAATGAAACGTTAGAACCTCAAAAGTCCAATCATTCACTCTCAAAAATAAAGTATCCATGCCAACCCAAGTTGAACCCCATGTACGTAGTATATCGGATATCTTTACAACAGTATCTGAATTGATCAGCCGAACTTGAGCATCCCGAGATAGTACACAACATGGTAGAGAACTTGGTACACAACCTTGGAAAGCTTTTTATCTTGGATGAAATCGCAAATACAGATGCTTCAGATCAGGATAGCAGACAATATTTGAAGCATTAGGCTACACGAATAGGGCTAAGTGATCGCAGCAGTTTCGGCAATCCATGTAGTCTCGATTTTTGAGACCACATAGTAAACTCTCTTTTGTGGAATTCCTTGGAACACTTGACTTCAAAAAGGAATCGGAATGGAGACTACTCAATTTCATGCCATCGATAGAATGACATTGCCGGGTCCCGACAGTAGTTATCTACAATTACATATTCCTTGATCCTCTGCAGAGTGCATATCTAGCCTGCCAGTGGCCAATTTGACCCCTGGCGGACTCGATCTCTCTCGCCACTGAGAGAATCCGCCCCACAGGCCTGTGGATTCACGACGAACACCCAAGGACACATCACATCATTTGGCGGGGCATTGCCGAGCAGCCTCTTGAAATTCTGGAATATTTAATCGCTGCGTCACGCGCACATTTTCACAAGGCGTTGAACGAACACCTGCCATCGCTCCCGGAACAGAGCCGCGGCCGCTGCCCACGGGGGTTCATTCCGGGGACGACCCGGGGAAAAGCCAGAAGAAACGATCGAATGATCTCACAGCCTCCACATCTGTCCCACTTGAGGTTCATACTGCAATGCCGTTGGTTGCAGACAAAGGATCGGCACGCTGATCGGGGACATCCGACGGCGTGCCATTCGTCTAACGAGGACTAGCGAGGTGGTTCACCCATTCATATCCTGTGATCCAACGCCTAGACCCATTTCAGGGCGTAGAATCGTCTACACGTGCATCTGGGCCGAGGATATTGTCCTCACTATTCTCCGGAGATCCGTCAAATAGAATAGACCCCATTTCTCGTTACCTCTCCGTTCCAAGTTCGATTTGCATTTGAATGTCCAAACCCACTTAAAATAGATCGTGTCACCATCTAGCATTTCATTCAATAACAATACTCGCCGACCTCGTACAGATATTCTCCGGAGTAAACAATGCTCCTCAGCCCTACGGTCCAACTGGCCGGTGCGCTGTTCGCGATCTTCCTGGTCGTCCGATACATCGCCAATTTACACCACCACTATAGACAAGCGAAGGCCCTACACTGCGAGAAACCTGCGAATGGCGCTTCTTCCTTTTTCGGCATCCCCGCATTCCTGCGCCTCAGCAAAGCGGTCCGTGAGAAACGATGGATCGATTACCTTGCCGATCAATTCGATATCAATGGTACGACCTTCAGCCAGCGATTCCTGTCGCGCAGATTAATCACCACAATCGAGCCGGAAAATATCAAGGCCATCCTGGCGACGCAGTTTAAGGATTTCTGCCTCGGCACGCGACATGAGCAGTTTGATCCGCTGCTTGGAGATGGGATTTTCACCTTGGATGGAGCGGGTTGGTCGCATTCGCGTGGGATGTTGCGACCACAGTTTGCTAGGGATCAGGTATTTCGAGGAACCCCAGATGAGTTCGATTTGTGAATAATTATCGCTGACTATTAACCAACCAGGTCGCCGATCTCTCGATGCTGGACGATCACATTTCCCATCTGATCGACTTGATCCCTAAGGACCGCAGCGCATTCGATATCCAACGACTTTTCTTCCTCCTCACCCTCGACTCTGCAACCCATTTCCTCTTCGGTGAATCAGTAGGCTGCATGCTACCCCCGTCCGAAACAACAGGTGTTCTCGAGAAATCCGCCGTCCGCAACGCTCAAGGGTTCGCCGACGCCTTCACGACGGCGCAGGACTACCTAGCCGCCCGATCGCGCGCACAGGGACTGTACTGGCTCGTGAATCCGAAGGAGTTCCGCGAGGCGAACCGTCGCGTCCACGAAGTCGTCGATCACTATGTTAACGTTGCGCTGGAGCGAAAGCGCAATCCTGAGAAGAAGAGTGATGGTCGATACGTCTTTCTCGAAGCGCTGGCCGCGGAAACCGATGACCCGAAGATGCTGCGCGATCAAATGTTGAATATTCTTCTCGCTGGCCGGGACACGACGGCCAGTCTGCTCAGTTCGACTTTCTTCTACCTCTCGCAGCACCCGAATGTATGGAGCCGTCTACGCCGAGAGATTGTCGCGGAATTCGGCGACGTTAAGACTCCCAATGGTGAACTTACCCAGGCCAGATTGAAGGATCTTAAGTACCTTCGCTATGTGCTCAACGAAGTCCTCAGACTTCAGCCCCCGGTTCCTGTGAACTTCCGCGTCGCAACTAAGGATACATCGTTGCCCGTCGGTGGAGGCCCGGATAAGCGCTCGCCCGTTTATGTACAGAAGGGCCAGTTGGTGGCGTATAATGTCTTCGCTATGCATCGCCGAACGGATTATTGGGGCCAGGATGCCCGATCCTTCCGGCCGGAGAGGTGGGAGGAGAATGCTAAGCATGGTTGGGAGTATCTGCCTTTCAATGGTGGCCCTCGTATTTGTCTTGGTCGTGAGTTTGCAACTGCAGCAGTGTACTTGATACTTGACCCGATGCTAACTTTAGTTGCAGAACAATATGCTCTTACCGAAGCCAGTTATACTGTTGTCCGATTGCTGCAGCACTTTGATACGGTTGAGAATGCGGATCCGAATCCCCGGCAGGAACCGATTAAAAATTCCAACTTGACGATGATGCATGATCGGGGTGTTCCGGTTAAGCTGTATGCCTCTGACAAGATCTGAGTTAGCGTTCATGATGAGTTCTACGTCTTTGTTATTTCCGTGTATATAGGGTTGGAAATTGAGAGGTTCGAAAGTCTCAGGGGAGATTTGTCTTCTATTAAATTGATCAAATAAGGATACATGGTATAAACCCAGCTTCTTCGCTCACACTTTTTCCTCGCTTGCCATCTTCTCTGCAGCATCAGAACCCGGCGAATCATCTTTCGAAGCTGAAGCCGACGGCATCTTCTTCCCCTTCTTCTTAATATTATTCCATTCCATGCAAAGCGCAGGGACGATCTCAAAGCATATGATCCCCAATGCCACGTACCAAGTATGAGTAATAGCCCGACTATACTCACTCAGCACCGGCGCCATAAGACCATTTGGCACAAACTTCCTGAAATCCGTCGCTCCAGCCGATGCAATTTTCTGCACATCCACCGCAGTCAAACCATCAACCCTCTCCAAGCCACCACTCAACTCGTTCCGAAAGACAGTCTCAGCAACAGAGAGAAAAACAGTTCCACCAAGCTGCTGCGCAAAGAAGATCACCGCAATCCCAATCGAGATATCAGGGCCCGGCAGTACCGCCTGCGCGGCCAGAACAGGCTGCTGCATTCCCATCCCAATACCGAAACCACAGAGAACCTGCAATCCAATCCACATCGGATGACCAGTATCAGGCTTAAACTCCGCCGTAATCAGCCCAACCGCAATAGGCACAACGACGCAGCTAGCCAGCAAAGGCGGATTATAATATCCAACCCGACTGGTAAACACACCCGTCACCGTCGCAGCTAGAACCTGCGATAAAAGGAACGGAATAAACGACAATCCCGCATTAACGGGTGAATCGCCCTTCACAGCCTGAAACCAGATAGGCATATAATAAACCAACAACATCATCGTCGAAATAGAAGCGAGCGAACAACCCACCCCAGCAAGGATACTCTTTTGAAAGAAGATTCTCCCAGGCACAGTCGCATCCTCACCTTTCCAATATTGAACACCCAACCATGCCACCAGACACAGTCCAAAACAAACCCACAACGCAATCATCCTCCCATCATTCCAAGCATACAAACTCCCACCCCACTGCAGGGCAAGAATCAAACAAACAACACCAGGAACAAACAGCACCAAACCAAGTAAATCCAACCGCGCAATCATCCCCCAACATCCCTTCCCATCTCCCCCTCCTCCGGGGGTAGCAGGCGCAGGAACATCCACCAAAAACCAAATGGCAACAACCGCAACCCCCGCAAAAGGAAGATTAATATAAAAGCACCACCGCCACGAAACACGCTCCGTAAAAGCCCCCGCCAGCAGGGGACTAACAACACTAGCAACGCCCGACATGGACGCAATAATGCCTCCCCAAACGGGTCTCTTCTCCAGCGGCGCGATGGCCACGAAAATCTGCATGACGCCGCTCATTATACCGGCGGACCCGGCGCCTGCGATGGCGCGGCCGATTATTAGGGTTGTTGAGGAGGGCGCGGCGCCGCAGATGGCGGAGCCGATTTCGAAATGGGTTATTGCCACTAAAAAGATTGTGCGTGGGCGGTGCAGTTTGTATAGTTTTCCGTAGAGGAGTTGGAGGGCGGAGTTCGTGAGGAGGTAGGCGCTGCCGTACCAGCCTATGTCGTTTATTGAGTCTGGTGGATGTTAGAATGGTGTGTGGTGGGTTGGATTAGGGTTGCGTACTGAATTCGTTGGTTATGTATGGGATGGCTGTTGAGATGATGGTTCGGTCCTGGGTTTGTTAATTTTGGATCTTTAGTGAGGTGGTCTTGCTCTTACTAGTGAGACGAGAAACATTGCTGTCATGATTGAGATCATGATGGTTAAGGCTTTGATGGTTGATGGATACCGCTGTTCTCCGTCTCCATGTTTAGTTGTGGATGCGTCTTGCTTGTTATCGGTAGACATGTTAGCTGATACAAGGAGAGGAATTGAGCTGATGAGTTTGTCTGATATTGACAATTAGCTATACTTTATATAGCTAAGAAAAAAACACAAACGCCGAGTCGCTCAAGGCGATGCTCCGTTCCTCCGTTCCTCCGTCGATCCTCCGTCCGAGCAAAATTCTCCCCCACGGAATGACTCGAGCGGGAGGATAAGCATGTTCAACATTTCAAACCAAGCAATGGAAAAATTAAGAGACTGAGAAAGACAGAAGCAAAAGAAATAGTCGACTCCACGGAGTCGAAAGTCATGGAATTCTATTCGTACATCTTATCGTGCCGGCATGAGGGTGCCTGCATGAAGGTAAAATGGAATACATTCTTGTCGTCAGCGACAAGGAGAATCGACGGAGTTCAGCTTTTTAAATAATAGCCAGCAGGCGACGGTCCTGGGCAAGACGGGCAAAGACCAGGAACACGGAGCCGACCAGAAGCGAGGCGCCTGAGAAGAGGGCGAGAGAGAGCCAACCATGCTTGCCAACGAGCTCTCCACTGATCGGGATGTTTGCCATGGCACTAGATAGATCAGCTAGGTTCAGCAGAGGATTAGCATAGAGTATACATACGGAAGAGCCGTTGCACCCACGACCGATCCAATAGCAAGTCCCATGGTGGGCGGAGTAGCCACCTGGGCGGCGCAGGCTTGCTGAAGAGAAAGAATACCCTGAATATATATATCAGTGGATGCACTCCCAGAATGCTAAGCTTCAAGGGCTGACTTACCCCCGATGCAAATCCATAAGCAAGGGCCCAAATCACCAAGCCAGCAACGGAAGTAACCTTGGTCCAACACATGGCGATCATCGCGGCAAGTGTATTCGAAATGATGATCAGGTTGAATCGGCCATACTTGTCGGCCAGCACGCCGGGGATGATTCGACCGAAAAAGGAAGCGCCGTTGACAATCGACACCGTGTAGAAGGCAAGAGTGGACGAGAAGCCCTTTTTCACGGCGTAGCTGGTGGTGTAGAAGAACGGAGAAAACATGCCGAAGTAGGTGAAGAACAGACCCAGACACAAACAAATCATGGCCGGCTTCTTGAACAGGATTCTCGCCTCGGCCCGGAGATCTAGTTCTTTCGGCGCAACAGCAGATGACTTGGTGCTCTCTTTGTTAGAGTCTTCGGAGCCTGACGCAGTACGCAACTGATTCGACCACTGGTTGCCATTTTTCCCACCTACCTTCATTTCCTCTCTTACGGAGACCTCGGTCTCGGAATCACTAGTTGCGACGGGACTCGGGGTTGGGGGAGCAGGAGAGCTAGCTACGGCGCAGGGAATGGCAAACAGAGGGATCATGATAAAGCCGACGATGCGCATGGTCCAGGGAAAGCCGAGACTGGGCTTCTTCAGCATTTGGTCAATTGCAATGGGCCAAATGATACCGCCGAGAGAGGATCCGCCAATGACCAGTCCCATAGCCGCGCCCCGGTTCTTCGCGTTGATATTCTTTGCGACGAGGGCCAACATGGGCCAGGTGATCAGCGACATGGAGATGCCCAGAAGAACGCCCTGGGCGAGTAGGAACTGCCAGAATGTCTTGCAGAGGGAGATCATCATGATACTAAACACCATTCCAAGGGCGCCTGTGCAGGTTAGGAGCTATAGTCGGGGTGCCAGTGAGCATGACGTTATATATATCATATGATATTGGGATGCGATGGAAGAAAGTGCTCACCTTGGGACCAAAGATATCCATCATCACACCCACCATCGGGGAAGACCCAAAGAGGAAGAGGATGGCGATGGCACCAAGCCAACCGATGGTCGACAGGTTTCCATGTGCGATATCCAGGCCGTGATGCTGTTTATCTGCGGCATAGACTGCTTCGAACACGCCAAAGGAGTTCATGAATCCAACCGTGCAGAACAGACTGGTGGATGCACCTATTATAACGAGCCAGGCTCGAAGTCTGATCGTTTCTGTCAGTTACCATAAGTGCAGCTGATCGAGAGATACCAACTTGGACTGTCCGGGAGGATCAGCAGTGGTTGCCATGTTGCGAGTGTATAAACAGGATGAGTGAGATGGAGAAATTAAGTGTAGAAGAGGAGTAGTCGAGGATATTCAAGAGAGACGAAGAGAGTAGGACAGAGAAGGAGAGAAAAGTATTTAAGAGGAAGGAGGGTGTTGTTGTGTTGGACCTGCTTGTATACTCTCAAGTAAACTCGGAGTGTCCGGCCGGAGGCTCCACACCGCCGATCCGCGTGACCGGACACTCCGGGCTGCTCTTTCCCTGGGTTACTATCTCCGATCTATCAACTACAACTACATCTCCCAGTACAACTACACCTACTCTAACCTCTACTCTTCTTCCTACACTTCTATATAAAATTACAGATCCACTATGAAGAGGAAACCCTCGCCGGGTCCAACCCCGGCGAAGAAGCAGCCCCGGCAGGATCCCGTATCTTGCGAATCGTGCCGGAAGAAGAAACTGAAATGTGATCGGAATCACCCATGCAGTAGCTGCTCGGCCCGGAAGCTGGCCTGCAGCTATGGAACATATGGCACGTACGGCTCAGTGCCAAGTCCGCCGGTCAAAGCAGACACAGACACGCGCTCCGAGGAGACCCAGCGACTCTCCGGTCCCAGAGTTATTTCCACTCTTCCATCTGCAATCCCCGTGCAGGAATGTCGAAGACAGGCCAGAAATGATCCTTTGCTCACGGCTGACTGGTTGGAGACCATTATGATGGGTCACCGCGTGCCCAGTGCCGTCCCCATCCCCCTCAGGGATGGTTTGGTCCATCATCAACAGCAGGTGGAGATCCCCCGGCCAGGCCAGACTACCATTTCTGGTAATCTGTTGACCCTCATCCGGGAAGGGCTTATCGCCTCGCGCGAAAATCCAGCCAATATCCATCTCCCTTCCCTCTTGCCCTCCGAGTCCGAAGCCCTGGGTCTCCTAGCGTACTATTTCGACCATCTCGACTACCAATATCACTTGATTGTGGTCAGTCGCACCAAACGGCATATTCATGCCCTCTACGAAAGTGTTGCCAGAAATCGGCCCGTCAATCTCGGCCGCTTGGCCCTCCTCTTCAGTATCATCGCTTGCGCCCTGTACTACCAGTTGCTCCCCACCGAGGCGCCAGATGTTGCCGAGATATGCAGCGCAGAAACGGCATTTCTGGCCGGGGCCGCCCTCATCCAGGCCAACTACATCTCCTATCCGACGATGGAGGGCTTACAGGCAGCGATGATCATTGGTCATCACCTGTCGAGTCTAACCCTAAGCCCCTCCGTGAGTGCCTTGTTCGTCCACGGCTCCCTTGTTTGTCAGGCCAAGAGCCTCGGACTGCACGTCTTGGACAACTTGTCCCATTTGGAAGAGAGAAAAGCGACCGGATATGACAGGACAGAAATCGAGCTGAAGCGACGATTGTGGTGGGATCTCGCTTCCTACGATTGGTAAGTATTCAATTCAATCTCCTCACCACCGGAACATTTCTCGTAGCTAACCGTCACAGGCTGATCAGTTTCCTAAGCGGCCCACAGGAGTGGACATATACAATCCACCCCGATCAAATGAACGTGCAGAGGCCACTGAACATCGAGGACGAGGATATAGAAGCCAGCGAGGCCGGGCTACCGCTCTCCACTCCAACCTGCATGTCCTACACGCATTCCCGACTGCGGCTTGCCGAGGTATGTCGGGAGATCGTGGACAAAATGGCACCGGAACACCTTCAAGGCGTTGACGTCCCATACGAAAAGATTCTTGAGCTGGATCGCAAATTACACGATGCCCATGCTGAACTTCCAGTCTTCTTTCGCTATGACCAGATTTCGCGACGTGAATTCAGCGATCTCTACCGCGAGCGGCCTGCCATCGCCTGGCAGCGTGCCTTCATCCAGCAGGGATATCACTCACGCCTTTGTCGACTACATCGTCAATACTTTGTTCGCGGGGCAAGGGACCCCCGATACTCATACTCCCATGTCGTTTCGTTACAATCTGCCCGAAAGGTACTAGAGGTGAAGCGTATCATGGATGAGGTAGAGCCCTTGTTTACCCCCAACAGCTCCTTCTTCTGGGCAGTCATGCACCACGTCTTCATGGCTGCAGTGATTCTGCTCATCGATGTCTGTTTCAACTGGGATGACATCCTAGCCGAGAAGCGAAAGGAGGAAGTCCTGGATGCTTGCCGCATGCTTAGCCGCGCACAACAGTGCTCCTCGGTCGCCCGGGAAGGAATCAACGCAATGATGGGGATTCTGCGAAAGCACTGGAAGCAAGAAAAGCGATTCGTTCAGACAGAGCCATCTTCGAATGCTCCGGAGGGCCCTTCCTTCCACACCCAGCCCATGTTGCCAGCGCCAGGCATCCAGGGAGTCCGGAATCCCAACTTCATCTCGTCACAGCCCTTCCCTCTGCCCTCCCAAAACTTCGAGGCTGTGAATCCGGCAGCACACATCCCACTGGAGGACCTATGGACCGAGATGCTGAATTGTAGCGCTCAGCCTGGACTGGATACCCCGGATTGGATCGATATGTTGACGGAGTTGAACAATACGACTGTTCCTTGCGAGTAATCAGAGTACACTCAGCGTATTCTGCAGCCCAACTTGTCGATTGCTGTTGCTCTTTGTTTTCTCATAATATTGACTTCCAGCATGAGTTCAACACTCCAGTTCGCACTTCGCGGAGACTTTGGCTTGTCCTTGATAACACACTCTACATTGGAAATCTTCGCCAGCATGAGGTTTATGAGTCCATTCTAGCCCAAAAAAGTTGTGAAGATTCATACTCTTTGGAAATTGTTCCTAAATTCATCGCTTCCGGGGTCGATAGATATCCGACAAATAGGATGACACTTCCTGCCTTCTGCAACGAGGCTGGAAAGGATGACGATGCCATGGTGATGAATTGTGGGTCCACGCTTATGCGCCCCCAGCTTATTCTACAGCCTAACCTATCGGCTGCAAGGCTGCAGAGCCTTGCCACGATGAGGCTCTAACAATTCTCATCACATGATGTTTACATTCAAAACCCCGCCATGTTGACGTTTTGGATGCTCTCAAAACACATCCCCTGCATGTTCTAAGATGAATTCCAATGCAACTACTGATGCAAAAGTCGATCTGCAAACCATTGCCGACCGCATCAAAAATGGCCAAATCAACCGCATCGTCGTTTTAACAGGGGCTGGCATCAGCACGTCCGCGGGCATACCTGATTTCAGATCCCCCAACACGGGTTTATATGACAGATTGGCACCCTTGAAACTACCCTACCCCGAAGCGATATTTCACATTAGCTACTTCTCGCACTCCCCGGAACCATTCTACGCAATCGCACGAGCGCGTCATCCTGGCAGCCTTAAGCCGACCATTTCGCACGCCTTCCTGGCCCTGTTGGCAAAGAAGAACCTGCTTCACTTTTTGTTTACTCAAAACATTGATGGTCTCGAACAAGATGCGGGTGTTCCAGCAGATAAAATGCTTTGGACGCATGGGAACTGGAAAAGTCAACATTGCTGGAAATGCAAGGCTGAATACCCGGATGATCTCATGAAGAAGGCGATCAACGCTGGCGATGTGCCTTACTGCCTCGAACCCGAATGTGGTGGCGCCATCAAACCTGACGTCGTTTTCTTCGGCCAGTCACTTCCGAAGGAGTTCGATGAAAAGCAAGAAGTACTGCGCGAGGCGGATCTCATGCTTGTCATGGGGACTAGTTTGAAAGTTGCACCTTGCTCAGGCCTTCCCCGGCAGGTCGAGCCGGGGGTTCCGCGCGTTCTAATGAATATGGAGAAAGCCGGTGACTTTGGAAATCGCGAGCACGATGTTTGTATCCTTGGCCCCTGTGATGATGGGGCGCGCAGTTTCGCAGATGCCCTTGGTTGGAGAGATGAACTTGAGAATCTTTGGACGGAAGCTGTTGATGCTAAATCGGCGGAGAGAAGTTTCGACGACGAGCCTGATCTTGATCAGTGTATTGCTAAGATGGCAGCGCAGATGGATGCGCGATTGGGGATTTCTCAGGGTCATAAGAAGATGCTAGAGAATCATCTCAGCGATAAATTTACGCAGATGATGGCGAAACGAGCGTCCTGACGCTATGCCAGCATATATATGCGTACTATACAGGCCCGCCCAGGATTGCCTTTCATGTTGGCAACGTAACGATGTTCTTTCAAACCCAGCAAACCAGAACATTAGCCACCCAATTGGTCCCTATCATATATATCATCATCTTTCACCTGTCCAGTTTCAAGTAACAGGATCTTTACCCCAGGATGCCTATTCACTACGGAATGATAAAATGGTGTCGTACCGTAGCGGTCCTTGGCGTTCACGTCCACTCGCCCGGTTTCAAGTAGCAACTTCACCACCGCTTCATGTCCTTGCTCTGACGCACAGAATAATGGCGTCTCACCATCCACGTCCTTCCCATCTACATCCACCTGTCCAGTTTCAAGTAACGTTTCCACGGCTTCCTCTTCTCCCGCCCATGCGGCTTGGTGTAACGCGGTTGTGCCGTCGCGATGTTTCAAGTCCACATCAACTTTTCCAGTTTCCAGAAATAGCTTCATGATCGCCACATGTCCTTCCGCTGCGGCCCAACAGAACGCGTTCATGCCAGTGTCTTGCCACCTATTCACATCCACTTGACCAGTCTCGAGTAATATCTTCACCACTTCCCTATGCCCATTCCTTGCGGCCCAGCATAATGGTGATAGATCGTCGAAGTCCATCATTTCCACGTCCACTTGTCCAGTCTCCACTAGGAGCTTAACCACTGACTGGTGCCCGTTCCGTGCCGCCCATGATAATGGTGATCGATGCCAGTCCTCCTTTGCATCCACAGTTGTAGCTCCGGCCTCCAGTAGAAGCTTCACCGTTGAGTCGTGCCCGTTCTTTGCCGCATATAATAGTGGCGTCCGAGCCAACACGTCAGATGAATCCACGTCCACTTGCCCGGTCTCCAGTAGAAGCTTCACCGCCGAGACGTGCCCGTTCCCTGCCGCCCAAGACAATGGTGTCCGGTCATCCTTATCCATTGCATCCACCTGGGTCTTCCCGGTCTCCAGCAATAGTTTCATGATTGCCTCATGTCCAAACTTTGCCGCTTTGCATAGGGGTGTCATGCCATGACTGTCTGTCAAGTCAATTTGAGCCCCGAACTGGATTGATTTTTGAGCCGTAGCGAGATTCCCACTTCGAGTTGCCCAAAGCAATGGCGAAACCTCGGCATTTTGAGAATTCATCCGGTAGAGATGGGGATTGAACAGATTATGAAGTTGGTTGTTGGTTTGACATAATGAGTTGATGTCTCTTTCTGCCTCCAGGAATGTCACTATTATCAGTAGTATTTCTGAGGGCAAGCTGAGAAACATTGTAGGATTAAAAGACGGGGCGGAGTGATGACGATTCGACAGTGTACGCGCTATTTTTCTGCGCTTCGGCACTAGCAAATTCGGGTGCAAAGTTGGTCGATATTATGTCTCTGATATCGTGGGGTTGTTATAAGCGGGCGTTGTGGCAGTACTGCCCTGTCTAGGCCTAATTAGGGTTAGTTCTGGTGGATGGCTCTTCATTTGTCTCCACCAGCGCCCCTTTTCCCCTGGCCGCTGCAGCATGCTTGATACTTACTGCCCAATCATTCTCGGCTTTAAATTTCCATGCGTATTACTCCCTGCTCCACAATCATGACAGCTCTTCCTACGGAGATTATCCTCATGATATTAGATGCAGTGGATGCCTTCAAGGATCGTCGTAAGTTCTTGCAAGTCTGTCAAAGCTGGCGAACTCTGCTACTTTCCAAAGTCTACTCAAAAGTTAAGCTCGACCATGATTAAAGTCTGGTTCCTCTGGCACATGCCACTGGCGTTAACCGGTCGTTAGCGGCCACTATTCGGGAACTGAGAATTCCGGACTTCATCTGGGAGCCTAAGATGAATGCCATCTATGATGCTGAAATTTTCCGAGAACTCATCACGCCCTCCCCGGTGACCACTGAAGATCTCGACGATAGGGACGTTTTCTTAGAATTGTGGCACGTAGTACTCTTGGTATCTCTCGAGAATCTCCGATTTCTTGAATGGCGAGACTGGGGATTCATTGGGATTTTACAATGCGAACACTCGCACAATGAGCGTCGTCCAATCCGGTCTGTGTTTGGGGTTATACACCTTTGTCAAGTCTTAAAGAGGTCAGCATTTTGTCGGACAGCGATTCTCAAAATAATCCGACCGCAAAATTTGCCCCATTTTTCAAACTACCGGCTCTGAGAGTGTTCCGTGCTGATGGGGTCCACGAGGAATTTGAGGATGAGGATATTCCGACTGGTCTGAAATTGGAGCCTCTATCCTCGCAAGTCAGGGAGATGCTTCTCAAACATTCAAACTGCAGACGTGGAATGATCCAGTACGTCTCATCGTGTGCCAATCTGGAATATTTCGAGTATCAGCACAGCAACCCTGCCCACGGTGGGGATTTTTGGCTAGACTTTCGGCCACGCCCATTTCACACCTGGTTGCTCACCCAGAAACATAGTCTGCGCGTGCTACGACTGAATGAATGCGGCGTTACCAAGTAGGTAGAAGATCTAGGTATAGAAGGTACAGCTATTTACGAGATGGAAGAAGTGGAAAGTGAGCCTTGGTTCGGTAGCCTGGTCGATTTCACGGAGCTACGAGAACTGCGTATGCCTGTGCGCAATCTCTTGGATTTGAACAACAGGCATCACGGTCTAGGCTCTTCCTTGGAAGAAATTCTTCCGCGTAGCTTGGAGTATCTTTGTCTGGCTAAGGCGGACCAGACTGTGTTTGATCCCATCAAACCCCAGCTCCGCAGTCTAGTTGCCCTCCAGGAGAAATACTTTCCTGCCTTGCGGAAGCTGGTAATTCAGGTGTATCAGATGGAGTTAGTTCCTGGGAAAGAGCTTAGCGGCGCTCCTAAAGAGGGTGACTGTAGGGTTCCAGATAGCACGAAGATAGTATTCGAAGAAGTAAGTAGCATGTGTGGGGCAAAGGGAGTTGAGTTCTCCTTTGCCTATGATGGTGAATATCAGGTATTCGCCGGGGGTAACCTGATTCGGTATACCGAGGCAAAACCTTAGCGCTGTCCCGGTATCTGATGGTTTAGTGAGACATGATCTGCATTACAGTAGATATAACTAGTATAGATAGATGATCTTTAGCCATACCCAACTGTATATAAAAAAACCGCCACTCGCCACCCACATCCACACCTAAATGATGCCACCATGATGCCATTTCATCCTAAATTCACCACCAACACTATTCACTCCTTACACACCTCCAAATGCACCCCCAAAATGGTCTGCCACAAGGACAACGACCTCCCACACATCCACCGCTATATCACAACCCACGGCACAGACGGCGAAGCAGTATTCGTGTCCCACGCCCAGGTCCCAGACTACATGCCATCGACACCAGCAGGCAGCGACGGCGAAATCGCGCTGCTCTACTCAACAACCAGCACGCCAGCCAACACGGCCGATGAAGCTGATATAGCCATGTACGACGAATTCCTGCATCAGCCTCCCGGAATCACGGTCGAGCAGGGGACGGTATTTCGTATGATTGATTTGCGGCCTGGGAAGGTGACGCCCATGCATCGGACGGTTAGTTTGGATTATGGGATTGTTTTGGATGGTGCGGTGGATCTTGTGTTGGATTCGGGGGAAGTTAGACGGCTTGGGAGGGGGGATGTCTGTGTGCAAAGGGGGACGGCGCATTCGTTTAGGAATGTTGATGAACATCGATGGTGCAGGATGCTTTTTGTGTTTTTGCCGATGGAGAAGATTGTTGTGAAAGGGAGGGAGTTGGAGGCGGAGCTTTATGATGAGGGGTTTGATGATGGGAGTGAGAGTTAATAGGTTTGTTATGGTTAGTCGTTATCAGCTAAAAGGTGAGAAGAGTAAACGGCGATGTTTGGTGTTTAGGCAAGACATTTTGAATGAACACGGGAAGTATGTATGTTCAGGGTCTAAGACATGAGTCACCAATGGCTTTTTAACGATGAAGTGGACGACGTAATCTCTGTCGCAGGGCTGCCACCTTGTACTCTCTTAGCCCTGACCAGGGTCGTGCTAAGCACCATCTACGTTCTGACCATCTCCACCTACTCCATTTAACTAGTTTTGAGAGTTTCTATGCAGCTGAAGCCTCAGAAGTCAGGTTAGTCTGCCTGCAAACGCCCTGTAGGCATGTCTAGGTAGCTTCTTTGACATTTTGCCGATTGCTGGCATTGGGATGGTAGAATGCGTCTGCGTTGTAGCGGTCTGTGGTTGGGGAGTAGGCGTCTTGGTTCCACTAATGTCAGTGAAGGTACCTCTAACCTAGAATACAGTGTTGCTCACCTCTCCCGTTCTTAAGAAGGTCCCAGAATTTCGATGGTGAAGTGGCGTCGCCTGGGAAGCGACATCCTATGCCGATGATCGCGACAGGGACGTGGGCCGGGTTGCTAGTGGAAGGCATGATGCCTGACAAATCTATTGAACTGAAAGGTTACAATATAATCAACAGTGAATGTATAGCTTCATGAGTAATCTAATGTATATTGATGAAGCTATATCTACCTGCATATTCGTGTACGCTGTTAGTGCTGATCTGGTATGCTTCGCCTGCATAGTTCACGTGGAATTTAGCGCTTATGCTCAGCCATCCAAGTACGCTTTTTTGTTGTTGCTTTTTTTCTTGCTTATACTGCCAGGCCCGTTGGGCGGGCGCTTACAAAGGTATCTGATGTGACACAGTCTGGCCCCATGTAAGCACTAGCAGGGGTCCTGCAGATCAGCGAGGTCTTTTTCTAGTGCTAACAAGGATATTCCCAACCGTTCTTAGCAGGGGGTCCAAATACGACAGCTCGCAACTTCATAACCGCCCCTATCAGTTGGGCTGCCCCCCTGGAACGACATCTCCATCGCCGATTGTTGCATGTTCGCTAAGTGATTCACAAGCAAAATGGTTCTCAAACTCTATGGCTCTGCTATGTCCACCTCCCGGGTCCTGGTGACGATCTTGGAGAAGGGATTACCCTACGAGTTCGTTCTCGTTGATATCGCTAAGGGGGACCAGAAGGCCGAGGACTACAAGAAGCTGCAGCCATTCGGAAAGGTCCCAGTTTTGGACGATGACGGGTTTATAATGTTCGAAAGCAGAGCTATCTGCAAATATCTTGACCGGTATGTCAGTTTCTGTCTCGCATCGGAGCGAGCGTATGCAATTACCAATCTAACATTAAAAAAGAAAATATCCCTCCGGTAGGAAACTGGTCCCAGAGGCTGATGAAGCCTACGGTCGCTTCGAACAAGCTTGTTCGATCGAACAGAGTTACTTCGCAGCCTCGGCGGAGACCATCGGAACGGAGCTTGTCATTAAACCGTATGCCTCCAACTTGATTCCTTTCCATTCTTTCGATGCGACAGCTAATCCGCAAATGTATAGAATGAAAGGCCTTGGTGACCCCGATATGGACAGAGTTGCGCAGGCGGAACAGGACCTTGAAGCGGCCCTTGCTGTTTATGACAAAAAATTGGCCACCCAGAAATATATTGCTGGAGATGAGCTGACTTTGGCGGATCTGTTTCACCTGCCAAATGGTGCTGCCTTGATGGCGGGTAAGTGGAAGGATGTATTTGAGAAGTATCCCAACGTGAACAAGTGGTTCAAGGGGTTACAAGGAAGGGAGACTTGGGTGAAGGCGGCTGCAGAGGCGGGAACTATCCCATGAGATACGCCCTTTTATGGTGCATGTCGCAGCTCCGGGGTGTTGAATCGGCTATTGCAGACTCAATTATCTTAATTTCTTTTTCCTCAGTTGGGGGACTACGTTAGAAACTTGAGCATATATATCTGAGTAAACCAGACAAAGACAGCGAGCAAATATAAGTGGACACCTGCTTATATATAGCGAAGTGTTTGTATTTTGAAGGATATACAGTAGACCTGTGCAAAACCCATGGGCTCCACGCTAGCTCAAGAGACTAGATTACAAGATTCGTGCAATATTGAGTATAAAAATAGTATCAATTATATGATGTGTTGTATAGAAAAGAAATTTACATTATCTTGTACATTCCTAAGGAGGTAAGGCGTCGGATTAAATACAAAGATGGGTTGTAAATGGGTTACCCATGAGTATTCAACTGCTTTGAAAAATACTCATGGGACGGGTATTTCTGTAAGACATAATCCACAGGTTCTTGACAGATGGGTATTTTTGTGGGATCAATACCCATAGGTAAATACCAGTTTGCAATTGTACAGTGCCTGGTAATAAGTTTGACACCACCTGCACTCCAGAACCAAGATTATTATAGATTAAGCAACCCCGGTGGAATAATAATTAGCTACTGCGTAAGATATATAAGGATTCAATTGGTTTGAAAATTACTTAACCCAGTGTTGATAGCCGACTTTAGGAATCATTCAAATTTGAATATATAACTACAGACTAGCTGGTATGTCCATCATGATCAAAATAAGCGAGAGCCTCATTCATTGCCCCATGAAGCAAATGCACATGTCCTGGCATCGGCATTTCCAGATGATCTGCATCGATCCCCAAACACAACGCCTCCCCAACATGCTCATCCCATCTATTCGGACCCAGATCAGCCGCAGTCTTGTGTGGCAGATCCCAAGCAATCGCGCCCATCCTTACGTCCTCCATGAAACCCTCAAACGGTTCAGTAGGTATGTCCGACTCCGCCAACAGCTTCATCAAGGCAGTATCGCCAGAGCATCTATCAATCAATCCTTTTTTGGCCCATATTATGGCGGTGCGCTTAGGTCGTTCCTGTACTGCCAGGGGTTGTGGGTGGTATGCCGCCACGCAGGCAAAGATCGCGCGCAGATGCCGCTGAGTTTTGTGTGATGCGTTCCACAGACCACCCTGCGAGGCGATACACTTATAGACCCCCCAGCCCACTTCGGCTTTATCTTGGGCACCGGCCGGACGAGGACAGCACATATCGATAAGTAGAAGGTTATCGACGCTGCGCCCGGCGGACGCGAGCTGCCGACATACTTCATACCCGACCATGGCTCCACCTGAGAACCCGCCGATGGAGAAAGGTCCCTCGGGCTGGAATCGGACCAATGCCTCTACAATCAGCTTTGCAGCACCTGGAATACCCACTGAGGGTGTAAGTTGGCTTGGACAGTGGTGATACGGCGAGTCGATGCCGTAGACAGGCGTCTTCGATTTCAATGGAGGCAGGTGGATGTATGTGGCGATGCTGCCGGTGCCGTCTGCGATGAGGTATAGGGGGCGCCTTCCACTCGAGGGACGGCCTTGCAGTAGTGTGACCTTAGTACTGAGGGCAGGAGAGTCATCATTGACATATCAATATTCGGATCGCTGTCCGTGACTTCTTTTTTGTCATGAACAGCTTCAATGAATGATGCGCTGGAGTCTGCGCTAGAGTCAAGGCTGTTCTCTGGTGTGGAACGGCCAGACTCTGAATCCAGGGATGTAGATGCTTGGCTTTCTGCAAACCCGGTGCGCAAACTACCGATCGTGGGATAGTCAATTGTGAAGGAAGGAAGGATGTCGAGTCCGGTGCTGCTGTTGATTCTGGTAGCGATTTCAATCCCCATGATGGAATCAACGCCTGTTAAAGTTAGCAAACCCCTTTCTCCTTCATGATGAGATTCCAGTCGTCAGGACTCACCCAGCTCAGCTAATGCCACATCATCGGTCAGGTCGGATGTCTTTGTCGCAGTTGCTTTTAAGATACTCTCAAGGATGATATCAATGACTCCAGAGCTCAAGGAAACTCCTTCGCCTGTCAGCACTGTCGTTTCCTTCCGAGAAATTGAGAGTGAACCATTCTCGTGATCTGTTTCAGTAGGAGTGCTCTGCTTGACTGCCCCAGACAGCTTCTCCGGGCTAGTAGCTGCCTTCTTGGAAACGGCTTCTCCTGATGGCAAGGTGATGGTAGATTTTCCGAGAATACGGTCCAAGGCATGGTTGCTCACTTCATGGAAACGAAGCGCCGAGCATTGCATAACCAACTTTTCTGAGTCAAAGACATACACATCACAGATTGTCGTACTTTTCCCTCTCTGCACAACGCGAGCGTATGTAAAGTACGGCGTTCCTGGCTGCAGATCAACAGTCTGCTCAAAGCAGTCAAAGCTGTCCATCATGAAAGTGGTCCCCGAACCAAGCTTGTCGGGATTTCCATTGATCAGGAATCCAGCAAGATGAACCAGACTCTCGCCCCAGTATGGGGAGGCCGCGAACTTGGTACCTGTGGGATCATCGCGGAGGGTTATTTCTGCCGCAGCTTCCTCGAAGAGATGCTCTCCTGGCTAATGACCACAAAACCCAACGGCCCTCATCCATTACCCCTGCCTGTGCCTCTTCAGATCATGAAGGGGTCATTCGTTCGGGGTGCAGTGAAAGAAGTGCAGGATCCGTTTGTCGTGATCACGCAGCTTGAATTGCAACCCGGCATGGTCTCGGGCATAGAGACTGCTTTAGTGGAGTTCGGCTCGGATGTTCAGAATAACGAAGGGATATTGATGTTCATGCCAGGCAAGACAGAAAAAGGTATTTGGGTTGTTGCGGCTTACAGGGCCAAACAAGACTTTGAGAAGGGGTTCTCGAGGGAGAGGCTCGAGAACCGTAACTTTAGGGGGCTGATAGAGGATTGGAAGGAGGATTTTTTGGAACTCACGACGGGTTATCTCTTTCGGTAATTTTAGTCTGAAGCGAAAAGGCAATATCGCGATGTACCTCGAGTTCAAAAATAACCAGAACGATCTGTATTAACAGAGTATTCGAGCGAGAACAAAGACTTCTTCAGGTCAACAAAAGATCAAGTGCCGTGTGTCACTATGCGTACCTGCCTTTTGACAATAAATCAGATTCACCCTGATTATTTCACCCGACCTACTCTCTGTGCATCGATCAAATGCTATATAACTCCCAATTATGTTCTCACTAGTACATACGACCATAGGGTGTGGAGAACAGGGCTTCCCGTCCGCTCAGCCGTACTTAAGCCACACGCCGGCAGGTTAGTAGTATGGTGGGTGACCACATGCGAATCCCTGCTGTTGTATGTTTTTATTCTTTTTGTTTATTATTTTGATATTCTTTCGGATTATTTTGATTTGCTTTTTTTCTTCGCTATTCGCGGTCATGATGTGTTGGAACTCCCGGTTGGTCCAGCAATCCGCCCTCCAACCCTAGCCCTAGTCCTTCTCTCACTCTCGGCTCAGCCCGTTAAGAATAGTTCGCTTTTTTGTTCTCTCTTTTTGATACATGATGAACGGCTCTTACAAGTTCATTAAGAATCTGAAGATGAAGAAAGTACTATTTTCCTTTACATCCTGAACTTCCATCTAGGCGGCTCCACCATGCTGTGGAATCCGGATTGGGAGGATTTCCGGATCTCCAGGATTTGATGACTTATCAGACACAGGTAACGACGCATCAGGCACACGCGAGGCACTTGAAGCGCTGGAGTTAATCTATTTGATTCCGAATTTATATAAAATACAAGAATACGCAGGGGTCCTGGCTTTGTAAAGTAATATACGATGAGATGTGGACACTCTGCATACGGACCCGGAGTCTTGCCTGGATGATAATGTCGAGTACTTGTGAAAAGTATTTCCAGGGAGAGATTTCTCCACAAAACGAATTATGAAGCTAGTGCATCATAGGAAACTTACCTACGATGATGTTAATGACCATCATACCCCTTTCTTCACCTGGGCAGATTGGGACACAGCACCTTCAGTGTAGGACAGTAACAGGAAAAAGCCATTAGAGTGGACAGGAGAAATATTGTTCTCTCTACAACCGTGCTTGTAGCCCGAGTGTCTCTCAACTTGGGCCAGGCTCTTGTTATATCCCTTCTCCAAATATTCAGGGTCCAGATACACATTTTTGCGGCTAAAGACAGTGACCTAGAATTTATCAGAGAAAACCCGGTTCCATAACTCGGACTTAATAGCTTCGAGCCACTGGTTCAGTATGGGGGTGCAGGAAGTAACACCAGCTTAGTATTCATTGCTCCTACTTATACTGTGAGAATGATCTCTTTGGTCAAAGTAGATATCCTCATCTCCCCTCCATTTTTCCGTACCCGTAGAAGACCACAATCAATACTTTGCTCCGGGATAGAGGCTTTGAAACGCTTCAAGAACTCTAATCACCAGTTCCACCTCGAATCAATCGCCTTTACAAGTCTAAGACGGATCCATCTCCAATAGACATTTCGGCTAAATGTCGGTTTTTTGGAGCTTTGTCGAGATTGCTTTGAGTAGAGAGGAGGACAATTTCCCTCATTCTCTAATGATTGTCAAACTTATTTCCGAGAATGTGAATTTAAGCCCCAAGCCGATGCTTAGGGGTTGGACAATGGGTGGGTGCCAAGCTTCAATGCGTTTCATCTTTGCACAGCCTCCCGTTGAGAATTGATGACACTCCCAATCGGAACGAGGGAACTCAACTGCCGATCGCTGTGACAGCGCTTGATCAATGAAAATCGTAAAAGCCACGCGCCGTCACCTCTGCCTGATCTCAATAGAAACTCGAATTAACTTTTATTTTCGCAAGATATTTTGAATTCGCGACGAATCGGGGTTTTCTGATACACCAATTAGATAGAGCGATCTCGAACTGTAGGGTCAGAAGTAACGAAAATCAAAACTTCGAAGATTCAAGACATGGAATATTAACTAGACTTGGCAGAGCTGAAACTTATGATAAGCAGAGGTACTCTCGCCAAGATGGAATATCTTGCTTGGCTTGTCTCATCCTGGTATGATGCTGCAAATGAGTAGAGTAGACGAAGATATAAATTGCAGACACAGAACATCAAAGATGGCTTGTAAGAGATTCATCAACTCACAAGCTCTCAACAGAAACCTGCATCTCAAATCCAATCTGTTCAACATGCATCACAAGGCGCTTCTTTTCTCGCTTCTCCCTACTGCTTTCGCCCTTCATGGAGCGGCTTCTCACTCTCACCTGGTGAAGCGTTTCGACTTTCCTCTTCCCTCGTCCAAGGGCAGCGTGAGTCTAGACTCGCCTAAGGTCATTAGTGGCAACCAGACCTTTGATGGCGGCATGAAGACTTATGGCCGTGGGGTTGAGTGTACCGAGGGTGAAGGTGGCGACAACGACGCAGTGTTCTGGGTTGAAAACGGAGGCACGCTGAAGAATGTCATCATTGGATCTGACCAGATCGAAGGCGTTCACTGCCATGGTGCCTGCACCATTGAGAATGTCTGGTGGGAGGCTGTCTGTGAAGGTACGAATCGCACCTCTATTGCATACATCGCGGATTGCTAACGGATTTTTTCTCTTCTCATGACAGACGCTCTTTCGTTGAAGACGGGCTCCGGTCCTTTCCATGTTATTGGAGGTGGTGCTCAGGGCGCCGAGGACAAGGTCATTCAGCACAACGGTGGTGGCACTGTTCAGATCGAGGGCTTCACTGCCTACAACTTCGGGAAGCTCTATCGGTCCTGCGGAAACTGTGATGAGATGACCGAGCGACACGTCACTATCTCCGGAGTCACTGCTGTGGAGGGCAGTGTCCTTGCTGGCATCAACAGCAACTACGGAGATACTGCTGTCATCAAGAGCGACGTCTGCGCTACTGAGGTTGACACAATCTGTCAGGAGTACGAGGGTAACAGCTCTGGAGAAGAGGTATGTTGAGATTCTTTCATTCACTCGTATACACATTTGTGGAAAGGACTCCGCTGACAACCGTGCAAGCCCCCCGAGAGCGGATCGGGTCCCAGCTCTGCTTGCAGATATTCGGAGTCCCTCCCCGTCTGCTAGGTCGGCTATGTACACTAGTGTATTAGGCAAGGTTGGCAATCGCTAGAGACGAGTCTTTAGAATGCCTGAACCACCTAAGTCTTGCATGTGGTAATTTGGGAATGTATCGAAGTTTGTATAGGATATTTGTGATTTAGCTTTTTGTTTTCAGTTCTGGCAAGGGGCTGTTACCTGGCAAGCATCCAATCAGCGAGCCTCTTGCAGCAATTTTTGACAGGAGTGAAGCCAATTGACAGTCTCAGAGTTTCTGAGTGGATATCAATTCGTGTCCTCTTTAAACTTGGGTCATTTTTACGATCCCCCATGGATCAGATAAGTAGTGTCCAGCATGGGTAAGGACGTAGGTATGCAGCGGCGAATATATATTTTCGATTTCGGAGCGGAAATGCACTCGTTTCAACAGTAGTACAAATTCCGATACTTCCCAGTTGGCGAATATATTGCTGGCTATCCAAGTTGATCGAAACTTGCTAGTAAAACTCGACATATACACGGCGCATGAAGCCAGCAATTAGCAAATATCCTTACGTCTTAGAAATGGCGCGGGTGCTGATGTGGGGCGAGAGATCCTGCGACATCCAGTTAGATCACGATATCGGATAGCATGCGCTCATCGATGGATCCATAAGTGTTGACCGAGCGCCCACATCATGGTTAAGCTCTCTGATAGGAACCTGTGCCACTTCAATTGAAACGAACACCAACGGCTCAATTGCCTGACTGCATCCCCAAGCGACCTGGCTGAAACCCCGCACTGCAATCGCCATGGACAAACATCTTGAAAATCTTTTATTGCCGCATGGACGCACAGAGCTCTGCAAATCAGTGCTGCCGGCACTGCTAGACAGCATCTCGGCCATCGCAGACTCACTCCGTCAAGCACAACATGTCGCTCTTGCTGGGACCACCAATGCCTTCGGAGATGGCCAGCTGAATGTCGATATTCTGGCTGAGAACATCCTCCGTGAGGAGCTTGCCAAGTGCCCCGCCGTGGTGACGGCGAGCAGCGAAGAAGAGCCCGTGGAGCGACCTGTCCGGGACAGCCAGTCAGGAACTGCCACTTCCACTTCTGAACAGTACACAGTGGCTTTCGACCCTCTCGACGGGAGCTCGATTATTGCGCCCAACTGGACGGTCGGAACCATCATTGGTATATGGGATGGTGCATCGGCAATTAATTCGAGCCCCTCTACAAAGCAAGTCGCTGCTATCCTGGGCGTTTACGGTCCTCGAACGACCGCTGTTGTCGCCCTCAATCTGCCTAATGGCAAGTCTCAATGTATTGAGATCGGAATTGGAAAGGCCGGAGCAGAAGGTCACCAGATTATTCGTCCTGAGGTCCGACTGGCGGAACCGCCATTCAAAACCCGTTATTTCGCCCCAGCTAACCTGCGGGCTGCGGCGGAGAATGAGAGTTATATGCGTCTGATCACTCATTATGTGTCGCAGAAGTACACTCTTCGGTATAGCGGAGGGCTGGTGCCGGATGTCGTACACGCACTTGTTAAGGGCCACGGCGTGTATGTCTCCCCTGTAACTAAAGTAAGCGACGCGAAGCTGCGCCGATTATATGAGTTGTTTCCTATCGCGCTGGTGGTCGAATCTGCTGGCGGGAAGGCGATTGATCCGTCTAACGGAGAGGATATCCTCGCTCGGGCTGTTGGGGATTGCGATGAGAGGGCGGGCCTGATTTGTGGAACGGCCGAGGAGGTTGAGGGTGTTAAGAAGGCACTTCTTGGTGCATGAGTGAGTAGTGGAGCTGAAATGATGGAGATAGATGGACTAGGCCTTTAAAAGCGAAGTCGTACATGGCGTACCGACAGAATCTGGCAACTCCCGGCTACGTGGTTCTGAGAGCTTCCATGCATCATGCATGAAGCCTTCCGTGTATCAGGTGATGCAGCCTGCAAACGCTGTCAGGCAGATTTAGATAGCTTCATCTGCCCGTTGGGCTTCTTCGTCTATCATCATCTTCATTCACTCATTCATTGCCTCATCTACGTTCTGTGTGCCCGTAGCTTCTGCCTGTCAGCACATGGCAGTCTAGTTGCAAGCTGTTATAAATAAAAAATTACTTATGATGAGATGAGCATGCTGATTTGGGATGTGTCTGTTTTTTTTTTAACCCTTTCTTCTCAGATATCTGGTGACAAGGATTGATACTCTTTACTCAGTTGTCAAAGCTAGAACCTCACCGACCAGGCTCAACCATTGACTATCACCGTATATACATAGAGATGTTTAATATTCTAATAGCATAACAGATTAACCCTAACCCTAAACTGGATATATTTTGAGGCAAAAGAGGAAGGAGCGAAGTATTGTCAGTCGTAGTTACCTGTTGGAGGCGACGACCACCCCAATCTCAACTTGCAGCTTCCAAAACTTCCAAACTTCAAACCTCCTTGGCCAATCGAACTGCTCATTGCTTTCCCTTCTACTTTTCTTGAATTCGAGGTATGTCTGTTTCAGAGCATCTGCTATTACACTTCAGAGCGAAAACTAATAGTTGGTCAGAATTCCAGCTCCTTGCGAACGCATGATGCAGGATGTCTGAGGGGAAAGATTCTCCAAACAGATCAGACAAACACAGAAGGCCTAGACAGCGGGATCTACAAGCGCTCACAACATCCCGCAGAATTTCCAATTCTACTTTGCGTGAAATGCCTATGCAAGTCGGACCATGGGTCCTCCGTTTCCACACCCACCCATGGATTGATGGGACTTCCCAAGGGTCTCCCCCTTGGCCTATTGTTTACAATTGTCAGTTAGCCTGGTAAGATCTGCTGTCTTCAACCTTCAGATCTTGGGCTCGAGAGGTAAAGTTGCACCCCACTTCCACATTTGACGCGCACTGTACTTCATGCTCATCGGTTGAGACTGATGTTAACTTTCAATGTAGCCTCCGCAAATGCAAGAAGAGAGAGAAAGGAAAAACCTTCCTCCGCGATAAATATGGCATTGGGGAACGAATAATCTGCCCAGGCATAACGATATGGCGATCTTCGGTCTCTCAACTGGTATCGCCGGGGACGGCGGCCTGCGTCTACCGCCTCCGCATGTTTGTCTCTCTGACCGAGACGTCTGCATTGCTGCGCAGCGATGTAGTAGTCAACGAGACAGCCTCCGCTATTGGTCGAGCGACCTTACCTCGCTCGGCGAGACCCGCATCAGTCGACCCAACTGTGGTCCGACAATCATATTCTATGCCCATGGGGTAGGATTCTCCCTGGTCTATATGGGGACCCTTCTTTGCGGGGACAATGACAGACCGCCTTTGAAATTGTGGTCTACAGAGAAGCGCATGCTGCTTAATCCCGGCGGCGTGAACCTGCCTCTGAGCCCATATATCATCATCATGTGTGGATCGGCCTAGTAGCAGGGGCCCAATACCGATAATTGCACCGTATGTCCTCGGGCCCTGGGACTGGGCCAAATTCTATGGGATGCAAGAGGGACAAGGGGAGAATTATAGGATACCGCGCAATGGGGAATTAACAGGCGTAAGTCGAAATCCTGAACATCTTCATCTAACGATTTAAGAGAGCAGATAGAGGGCTTGAGGTTCTTGCTTGCTGCTCACAGAACAAATACAGATCTTTGCTAACACTCAGTTAGTTACGCCAATCGACTGTTGTCCATAGGCCTCCTGCTGAGCAACTTATGCGAAGACCATTTATTGGCAGCCGGTGTTCCTGGCTTCCATCTTGTACGCTTTGTGTTTGTTGAGATGTTGCAGTGGTCTTTGTTAAGGGGAAATGCTCGCCTACTTAGATCTCTCATTTCGCTGAATCATCAATACCATCCATCTATGGCTCTTGTCTTCGAATTTCCCGCTCCGTGGGCGAGATATCCACGGGGTATCAAGTCCAGCGGTTAAAATGAACCCGACAGGTCTAAAATGACTGATCAAAAGTGGAACTTTAAGCATCAGCCTTGCATTAGACGGCAGCCAATGTTAATTGACAGGAAACGCGATCACATAGAGAACTGTGGGTTGGGAACAAATCTCGAGCACGTAACACAAACAAGAGACCAGTCGTCAAAAAATATGTGGGGTCTTGGGAATGCTGAAGAACAAGATTGGCTAGGGGTTAGTATCCGGAATTTGACGACGCAATAAGGTTCAACCGCCAGTCTGACCAGCATAGCTTATGTTTATTTTCAAACTCAATGGCGGCCCTCGATGATCCACTGGTAACCCAAAGCTCTTGGTCTACTGTCGTACCTATAAACAACGAAACTAATATACCTATTATCAGAAATTCTTGTACATGAAGAGTGGAGGTAGGTTCGGCCCTATATTTCACCTGAATGCCAATGAGAATGAATGCAAAATAGACCATTTTTGCTTTGACATGGTTGAAGTCGTGTATATCCAGAGCTCAGGCGAGCACGGGTAATACCCAGTCTCCCGCGGTGAAAATTAATGAACAAAAGGATCAATTTGATCAATTATATGTGCACTCCCAAATTATGTCCCACCTCATATCATCTTATTTTCGGTCATCGCCCAATTCAAGAATCCCTCGACTATTACTCAACTCTACTGCCACCGGATTTCCAGGAAGTTCGGCAAAGTTTTTCTTTTCCCTCTCTGCAGGAATGGTCTCAGCTCCTACAGGCAGCTGTTCCAACGATGGCTTCTTTGATTCTTCTGCCCCAGCACCAACACCACTGTCATCACCCTGTGGCCCTCGCTCTGGCTCTTGGGCTGGCATTCCAGACACCGGAGCACTGCGCCGACCTATCCGGCGCGATAGATAGATTATGGCCCCAATAAGGCCCACCCCGACCACAGAGCCCACGACGATTCCACCAATCGCACCTCCGCTGAGTGACGATCCCGAAGATGTAGTATCCGTATTCGGAGCAGTTGTGCTTGTGGGCGTTGCTGTATCACTAGCCGTACTAGACGGCGTCGTCGTAGCTGTCGAAGAGCTTCCTGTGTTATGCAACACGGTCAGAGGCACCTTGAGCTGATCCCAGGTCTGCGGCCCAGGCCATCCATCGGCGTTGTCGTTGCTGAACCCATGCTTCTCTTGCCAGCATTTGTAGGACTGCCGGTCAACATCCGTCCACTGTGGCCCCGGCCCCTCTTTATATTTTCCACAATCTTCTTCGACTAGTCTCTTGCCCATGGCAGTCACGACAGGACTGTTTGGGGATAACTTGAACCAGTCCTCTCCAGGAAAAGGCGTCAGTGCACCATTGCTGCTAGTATTTGCTCCCTTTAGATCGATGACCGCGAACGCCAGAATAGGAACAGTCGAGTTTGTCGAGAGTTTGTTCACGGACGACTGAATGATATCACCTGTACAGTTCGATGAGCCGTACAGGTATATGCGGACCAGATCGTCTTCCGTATCGAATGTGTACTCTTTGTTTTTCGCCTGGTCGATCTGCTTGCAGCGTTGTGCGTCGGTACCATTCTCAACCGTGGCAATGTCGGTGGAATTTCTCCAGACGAAGGTCCAGGCGGAGATAAGTGGGAGGAAATGGAGGGCATATAGCGTTGCGAAAATCGTTGTGATGCGAGTCATCTTTGTGGCGCTCCAAGGGATGGCTCTCGAGAATAGTGGGGAGGGCGTCGCTTGACAGACTTTGAGAAGATCGTATTTCACAGATCTGATCGGAGAAGTAAAGCTGCTCGAGCAGCCACGCGCTCAAGCCACGAACGTATTGCAAGATGGAAAATTCACCCGCGTGCTTGAGATTGACTGTCTTTTAAAAACGCATCAGTGCGTAAAAACTGCGAGTCATCAGATGGCCCCTGATACCTGCATTGTGTTGCATTCCTCAAGTTCAGAACCGAGGCGATCTGCAGGGTATCAGCATATCATAGGTCCGGAACGGCAGAATACGAGCTCCAAGACCAACGACCCTTCTTGGCGTGTCCAGGAGCCACTCTTTCCATCCATAAATAACCCTATCTGCAGCCCTGCCAAGGCTATTTGTGGGGTCTGCCACCAGACCTTGTTTGGTATAAGATTTTCATGTGAGTATCAAACAATGGTGGCATTCTGCATGGATGGAGGATATTCATGATGAAAGCCCACAATACTCATTGTTGATACCATTAAGGTTGACGCAAAAGTGAATGTTTTGCTTTATCGTCGTATGATCGTTGAATAATATTCCAAGCCGCTGCGGCAGCTAAACATCTTACGGTTTTATTATCGACTGTGAGATGGTTACCTTTTTATGATTGCTCACGTGTCAAATACCTATTCATGGTAGAAATTTAACAATCGACGCTCTTTGTTTGAGAACTTGGCTTATTGGCTTTTCTTTTTTGGATCTGTCGACTCGAAGTCAATTACTCTGTCACAGAGTTGCGTCGGGCCCGTCAATGTCGCGATATATTTGTTGATCCCTCACTAACAGCTGCCAGTGGGCATGAGACTCGAACCACTTCCATTTTTCAAGTTATCATCACCCACCTGCATCTTACTATTAGCACTCTGCTCTGGAATTATAGGCCGGAAATAACAATTCTCCCAAAGTTCAGAAGTTAGTAATATTCTCGCTCTTTCGGCGTTCTACCTGCTAACACCGGGGGTGAGATGTTCAGATTGAGAATTTGTAATCCAGGGATAGCGTCGCCAAGACACAGATTTGCAGTCAAACTAGTCAAATCTCATCCTGTGCCCCATTTTATCTGCGAGAAAGCTTGAAATGGTCCAATCATTGCGCTTATTTTGTAACCTTCGCTCATGTAGTTCCTATGCTTATAAATTGAGAATTATCAATCGCGATGGCTACATCGCCATTATTCTATGAAGTACAAGATGACAAGGCCAATGATCGAGGGCAAAACAAGGATATAAAAACCAGGAGCTTGCTCAGTTAAAAACAAACCAAAAAGCTTCATCCAAACATCAATTCAACCAAGGAAAGCCATTTCTAAACAACCAATTCAAAATGGACACCCCAGTCCGCCGCATAATCGCCGAGCACGACTCAAAAGGCAAAGCCTCCTTCGTCTCCGACGAATGGCTAACCCCCTACGACCCCAAAACGGCCCCAGAGTTCTCGACGCCAGGACCATCCTCCGGCTTTGGCGTGGTGCAGATTCACCGGTCGCGCGGCTTTCCTGTCGACAATATGCGACGACTTCCCGATCCACACAAGACCCTTGTCCCACTGGCTGATACCAAGGGACCTTCTTGTCGAATCCTCGACCTGCCGCCCGCTGAATCGGGTTGGATGCACCGTACCCTGAGCTTGGACTATTTTGTCGTCTTGTCTGGGCGTGTTGGCTTAATTACAGATGGGGGTGCTGAGACGATTCTCAATCCGCATGATGTTGTTGTTTGTCGCGGGGTTAATCATGAGTGGGTTAATCGAGGGAAGGATGTGGCTAGGTTATTTGCTGTTGTTATTCCTAGTAATGAGATTGTTACGGAGGATGGGGTTCGATTGGAGAAGACTCCTGCTGGACCTATATATGACCCGGAGGAAGAATGATGGATTGTGTTGAATGGGGTAATTTTGGGGCAAATTATGGCCTGGATTGCATGTACAAGGCATAAGCTGCTCATCTGTCGTCCGCTAATAGTTACTAGTTAACGAGTATATTCTTTCTACAGCTATACCAGGAGTTGAAATGAATTCCTACATCTTGAATAGATATCATCGTGCTGTAAGCTATTCAACAAATCGAGCAGTTTTACCGGAAAGCCCAGGATAATCACCAGCAGAACCTAGAAACACCTGGGTCGCGAACCCGAGGTCCTCGCCTGCGAGGCTCCACGACTGGGTCCCGGTCTTGGGCGAGGCTTGCCCCCAGTTCCAGAGCGAGAGTGGCCGGGGTAATCAAATTGGTCGTGCGAGCTGCGGATCGGAGTGGACACCGACTGCTCACGTTCAACTCAGATGCCGGACTCAGATGGCAGGCTATGCGGCGGACTGGTGGCCCGGGTGGTAGTGGTGGAGGGTCGGCCCTCTTGGGGGCTAGGGCCTCGTCCTCCGAGGAGGGTACGGGGCTCGCGAGAGACACTCTGCTCATGTCGGAGGAAATCTTGCAGACTGTCCATGTCTGCTGCCCACTGCTGCACCCTATCAACACTTCCAGAAGCAACTTCATAGCACACCCTCCTACCCGGTCATGGTCTCATCCGAATTCTCCCCATCACCAACGACAAACTGGTTATCGTTGAAGGACGGCTCATCCAGAAACCCCCATGGAGGCGACTGATCCATCGAGGAAAGGTGGATCAACGTTATCCTCCTGGTCTCACCGCAGTAGAGAATATTCTCTAATAACCGCAGGTTATTCACCTCAACACCAATATTTTGGAGGAGGGCTAGCGCTTCTCGTACCCGCTCAATGAGAAACAGCTGGGTTGACTGGGACATCATCTCCACAATATCTGCCACGGGCACGCCGGGCCGCTTCTCAAGTATCATGATGTATCTAGTAGGAATGATACTTGAAAAGATTACTTGGCCGAAGAAAAGACATCGTGCGAAGTAGTCGGAGAGGTTGTGGAGTCTAATGAGGCCCTGGAAAGTCTGGAGCATTTTGTATGTGTCCACCTCTGCTTCGAATCTGGCCCGGGTGAGTAGGTTGTGGAAGTCCCTTAGGGCTTTGGGGTGATGACTTACTGTTGGACTTTTTGTGGCGCCCAGCATTTTGCAATGCATGGTTTTCCCTGATAGATGACTTCGAATACGGCATTCGGGGAATCTCCTCGAAGGGGAGAGACTTGGGCCTCGCAGGTTACTGCAGCCGTTGGTGCTTCTTCATCCCCGCAGATTATGGTGTGGCGCGAGACGGCCTTGAGGAGGGTTTCTCCTGGAATGCTGAGAAGAATAGAAGGAAAGGAAGGAAAGGAAGGACAAGAAGGACGAGGAAGGACGAAGAAGGAGGGGAAGAGGGCTGCCAACAAACGACAGCGGGAAAACAGAAACCTGTTCGACGTCCCATTTATCGAGGCATTTCACAACGTCAAGGAGAATTTCAGTAGGCAATAGCCCGAACCCATTCCGCTGATGAACCATGTTCATACTGGACTCTTCAGGGGGTAGCAGAAGAGTTATGCCAGGATATCCCAAGTAATTGAGTCCTGGGGGCAGTGTCCTATTTATTGTCTCGGTTGTAGCATGGGCCAATAATTGGCTTCAGGAAGCTGACTAAGCAAGCTAATGCACCACTGACATAGCTGTGGTGAACCTCACAAAGCTGACTTGAGGCAAATATTCTTCCTCCTACTGGAATGGAAAATACTAGCCCAGCCTGGGCGCTTCATGCTGGGAGCCGTCGGTGGCAGGCGCTGAGCCGGTCGTCGAAACGCACATGCAAAATACCATCTCAGAATGTTTCGAGACCAGAATTGGGACCAATACACCATTTGGCCAAAAAGTGCGCACGCACAGTTTTAGCACTATACGCTTGTATTTTTCCTCAACAGAATGTGGATGCTCTGAGGGAGCAGGCCAAGAAACAGCGGAAATAGTGGATATTTAACAGCATCAAAATATCATCGTACTAATTTCTAGGTACAGGACAAATATATGGAATGAGAGAATGAAACTTACATATGCAATCCCCATGCTTCATAAAGAGTCACGTAAGTTAATCATAAATCAGGCTGTTCTTGCAAAAGGCAGAGGAAGTTGGGAAAACGCAAGAAAAAAACTAGGTGCGACCGACGGCACCTTCTCACTTGGAAAACCTTTCGATACACCATCTCAAAGTTACTGAAACCTGGTAAGAAAACCTCTAGCAACTATGCCGTGTAAAAGACTAATCTTAAACTATGAGAGATTCAAAACGGATTTTCTGAGTCCTGAAGAGTATGTCGAAATATGTGAAGACTACGATGACGTCGAGGGTCGTGAGGATTGGGACGAAATGGAATATATCTCTGGCGAGAACCCTTCATACACGCGTGTTTATAAGACAATACGACGGAGATGTGCTGAGCAAAGGGAGATTATAGAGTCTGGAAGAGATTCGGCTTTGTTGAGGCTCGCTTTTCAATAGCTCTCTAACTTGAAAGAGTTAGTGCTGGTATTTTGTGAAGCACAAGGCGGCGAGGACTGGGAGGAGGACTACCAAGATCTGGGCAAGATGAAGATGATAGAGCGAGATCCATATGGACGCCACATTCAACAGGTACTGGGTGCTTTATCTTCCGTAAAGGACCTCAGTATACCTCTCCAGATGATCCAGCTCACCGATTTGACACTACCTGCGGATCCTCCGCCGGAAAGCCCATACTGGAACCGCTTGACAACTCAACTTGTTGAACTACTGAGGCATGCCCCTGCACTGCGTCTTGTTGATAGTGACTTGCCTTTGGCTTTGTTATCTCGAACAAGTCTGAGTATACGTGAGCTAGACCTGTGTTCGATCGATACAGAGCGGGCTTTTGTATGCAGCTTCTTACAAAACCACGCCAGGTCCCTACGCTCTCTCGGATTTCATGATGTCGTAGACAAGGACCGAGGCCAGAGATATGCAACGCATTTGACTCCCAAAATTATTCGTCAAATGATTGATTCACCTATCGAAAAAGAAAAAAGCTTCAATAATCTAGAGGGATGGAAATTGTTCTTTACACACGATGGCCATTTTTCTGCTTCAAAGGCCGCGAAAAGGAAACGGAGCGACAGCACGTAACTCATTTTTCTGGAATAAATTTGCGAACAATTTTTAGTCTATCTTTCCATCCTAATACAGTAGTATTTCTAACTGACATTAGCTTCGCCCTTTGGCAATAATATCCAGCGCTCCCGCTTGATATCCAAAGCAGTGGAGACCCTCCAAAAATGACTTAAGCCATGGGTGAAATATGAAATTCGATTTTAGCCCAGCGCAGGTAGAGTCAATACTCTTGTAATTAATACCATAGCAGAGGAGTAAAATACAAAGTTTTATTAGTCCTTGTCAGGAGCAAGCACTAGTACCAACCTCGTAGATCTTCCACTTGCGTCGGAGGATCGCTCTGCATATTAGGGGTCGGCAACGATACGATATCGCCGGATTTTTAAATTATCGTTTCGTTTATCGTATTGCCAACTTTTTTGACCATATCGCACCGCTTAATTATCGCCAAAAAATTGACCTTGCGATACGATATGCGATATTTTATCGCAATAATATTAACCCGGCGATACGATAAACGATACGATATCGTCGATATCGCGATAGCTTCATGCATATACGCTAGGGTAGTGAACAACACCTTACAAACGCTTTCTCCGCGCTTGTACAACATGACGGAGGCAATTACTGAGGCAATTGACCTCGCACGCGTCGTCGTCGTGATTTTTTCTTTTTTTTTTTCTTCTTCCTCATCACCGCCATTATGGCTTCATCTCGTCGCCCACAGCGTGAGACTGTGAACCGCGTCGATTACCTGGCCTTGAATGATGGCTTTGACGAAAACACATCGCCTGAAGATCGGCTGTCTGATTTCCCAATTGGGGCTTCTGAAGTTCGCGATAATATCGATTGTACTGGTATTAATGAGGCAGAGATTCTTCCTTCGGACTCTGCTTCGCAGCAGCCAGTTCTAGCTTCACAAGAGGTTACTTCACAAGAAGTCTTAGCTGACTGTTAACTGCCAGTGGCATCTTCAGTTGTTCAATCTTATGTCTCTGAACAGCCCTTTAAACAGGATCAAAACGACGGCGTGATACATCAAAAAATGGCTGGGTATGGGCCCATTTTGATATCATCGAGAATACAGAGACCTGGACAGGTCGTAATGACGGCAAGAAAAGAAAAGACCGTATGATCAAATGCCATAAATGTGATTGGTTTGTGCGGCAATTTAAATCATTAGGATCGGCTACCAATTTGAAGTATCATCTCGCTAAGCACTCAATTTCAGCGCCATCCTCAACATCTACAGTTAACCAGCGGACGATACGCGCTATGATAGCGAAGAAGGTGAAGCTGTCTCCAGCAGCTCTGCTTAGAGGGAACATTAAGCGATGGATTGCGATGGATTGTGCAAGACAAGATAGCTTTCAGAGCTGTTGAATCTGATGCTTTTAAACAGATCTTTGTTGATTTGCTAATACCCGATATTGAATCAGCATTGATATCATCCCGGACACTGAAAAGAGGAATATATGAGGATTTCGGGATACAACGTGCCCGATTAAAAGAGGAATTGGCTTCAACATGCCAATCTATTGCTCTATCACTGGATCTGAGTGCTTCTTTGAAAGCGTCCAGGAAATATTTGCATATTGCTTCTCGCGCTTGATAGCGTTCACTGGATGTAAAATGTACATTTCATCATGCAAATTAGCTGAACCTTTTTTTTCTCTTCTTTTTATGTATAATTCTAACCTCTGGATGTTGATATCCGTTAGGGCCACAAAGACCATGTGACGTTTACCCCCACGTTCAAGCCTTCAACGTGTCATATTTACTCTTGGTCCGGATGGCCGCACCCTTTAAAAATAGTACCCATGGAACGAACATGAGCGCGACCGCAACGAATCCCAGCAGACTCGTTGCCCAGCCAATAGTTACCTAGGCCTTGATACATCTGGAGCGTGAACAGCGGAAAGGCAGCACCAAAACTATATCGAAGAACACCGTTGGCGGCCATGGCGGAGGCACCGTACCGCGCCTGATAGGTGTCCACAATGTATAGAGCGGAGGAGATGAAAATGGACATACTGCCCCAGGCGAATGGTACGGCAGCGATAACGGGGCAGATCCAGTGGATGTTTGAACGGGCGGTCCAGCCGAACCAGAAAAGACCCACCGGTAGGCCCACGGAGCCGAGCATGGCACAGTATAAACGGTGTTCTGGGGCGACGATTCGGTTGTGGCCATTGTGGAGGGCGTCGCGGAACATGTGTTGATAGACCAACAGATCAACTAGGATGATGGTGACGAGGCCAAGAATACAGCCTACGGCAAGGGCGATGAAAACCAGGCCGCTCTGCTCGATCGTAAACCCATATACGCTTTCAAAGACCCACGGGAAGCAGGCAAAGAATGAGTATAGGACGGCCAGATTGAAGGAAATGTACAGCGCGAGAAAGCCGACGATAGGCTCGGTCAGCAGCATATGCGCGGGGCGGAGGAAGGAAGTAAACAACATGGTCCGTCCCCCCGCTAGACCGGTGAAGCCCGCAGGTGGAGGAGAAGCAATGCCAAGGCATTTGGCCCGCTGGTGGAGAATGGCCTTTTTGTATGTTTCTTTGGTGAAGAGTACGGGGATCCAGCCTACAACAGTGAACATCAGAGTCACCCAGTGGACCCAGCGCCAGCCTTTGATGACTGAGACATAACCGCCGATGATTGGACTGATCGTGTCAGCAGTGAATGTCTATTTGATCGACTGATTGATTTGTCCAACAAAAAAGGCAGCAAGGAAAACATACCCTATGGCAGGCCCCAGAAAAGGACTGAGGACGTAAAAGGAAGTGGTTCGGGCACGGGTTTCGGCAGGCCAAAGATCAGCATTGGTTCCAGCGCCGATGGTCAGCGGGGGGGAGCCAAAGAGGCCAGCCAAGAACCGCAAAATGACCAAACTGCCAAAGTTGGGCGAAAGGCCAGCGCCCAGAATAAACAAAGCGTAGATCAGGATGGCGATAATATATACCGGGCGACGGCCAAAGGCCTCACTCAGCGAAGCGCCCACAATGGGACCGAAACCCAGACCCAACACATATAGCGAGAAAGGCACGAGAGCGGCGATCGAGCTAACGCCAAATTCAGCAGCGATAAGAGGATATGCGGGGGTGTAGATGGAAGAACCTAGTGCGCTGTCATGTCGTGTCAATTCGGCATTCGGCGGTGAGGGAAATGACTTTCTCGGGGCTCACACAACAAAAGCCAGATAGGCCGGCACGATTGTATGGAAAACTTTCTTGGCGAACGGCCAGTTGCGCGGGTTCTCCGGATCGTCCGGACCGGTCCAGTCCTGAGCGGCTTCGGGGTGGAAGCCGGCCGGAAGTGGGCCTGAACCCGTGCGGATCTGGGTTGAAGGTAATGTTGCAACCATCTTGGAACCTTTACCTTGGAGTAATAATTGTATGGAAAGAAAGATGGAAGAAGAAGATATTTATCCAGAATAATGGAGTTCAATTAGGGCAAATAGCCAATTTGAATGACGGGCCGGACTTAAGATACTTATGGCCGATATAAAAGACAACGGGCGAGAAGAAGTCCTGAGGCAATAACCCACGCTAAGGTAGGGCGAGTGTTCTATTTCTGACAATGGAATAATTAAAGAATGCGAGTGTCATCCAATCAACAAGTGCTATTAACCTATTTTTTGTGTGCCGGCTTATCCGATCCCTATTCTCTATATTATAAGACTATTTGAACGAATTAACTCCGCAATGTTCATAAATACGACCTGCTGATTTTGGTTTAGGGCAGGGCTGTTGATTGTAAAGTGATGCTTCAGTATTCATATTATTGAGGGAGTTAATTGTGTATTGTGTTGCATGTTATGTAAGATACAAGTAGACTGAGAGACAGGTATATATGTATGCACGTGATCTCAGCCTCATTATTATCCCAGCAATGAACGAATCGACAGCCCACCATAAGCAGTCGAAAGTTTCTAAGACAAAATGCTTTACCCTCACCACATTGCAAGCGCATGTTCTGCCGAACAACTACATTAAAGTTTGGGATTAAATTTGTTTGATCGAAAGATCATGCGCTTGTCTTTCAACCACCTTTTCTTTGAGGACCGCAGCTTTGCGAGGGACCACAAAGCCCCTTCAAGATTTAAAAGTTCTCGCAGGAATAACCACGTTTCTTTCTAGTGTACCACATTTTCTTCCCTCGTGTTGCTTATTTTAGGACGACCATGCCTTCCCTATAGGCTGGCAGGTCCGCCTCGTCTGATAGAATCCGTCGTGAGAAGGACCACGATTCCCCCTCCTCAAAGAATTAGACAATCGTGTGCAGTCCTGGTTCTTCCGGTAGAGTTGTCATTACGATGGACCATGAATCTCCCCTTCTAGACTATCGCAGGTAAGTCCGCCTCGTCTAATAGAATTCGTCGTGAGATGGACCACGATTTATCCTCTTTTCTATGCTCCCCCATCGGCTACGTCTTTCGGGATAGAGCGCTGTTCTTCCTCTTCAGTATGTTGTAACTGCCGGAAGCGGGAAACAGGTCATTCTGGCTGGAGCGAACTCATTTTCGAATGTAAGAAGCAGGAAGACATGTATTGATAGTTGAACACTCTGCACAGATGCATATAGGAGCGGCTGGGACAGTCTATGAATACGTCAATCAATCAATCAATCCTTGACGATCGTTACCAGGACCCCGCCCATTAGTTCCTAGGTATACGTAGACGTGGACTGTATGTTCCAAATGAGTAATCAACACTAAAGAAAGCTATCGTCGACTCTAGATACAAGACATAGCGCGATAAAGCAAAAGAAAGATAGCTTACTTGCACAGGAGAGCCCAAATACACTCTATGGGTCCGTGTCCTCCGCTTCGCGTATATGTATGTATTTCTCTGACAATCTATTCCTCGCCCCCAAAAAGAGTGTCACAGGAGAGCTTACCACTTGTAGAGTAAGTCCCGTTTACGCACTAATGCGATAGAATACATAGATCAAAACGGAACAGCATGGCGCGCTCCATTTCAGCGCTACAAATAGTGTATCTTTTGACCCCTCCTTTAACTCCTATCTACTGCTCCTGTCCCTTACCTCTCCCTCTCTATCACAATTTATATTTCTATAAGGTTAAGTCTGTCATAAAAAGCATGACTTCTTATAAAAGGCTAAGGCCGGTTACTCTCTCTTCGGAGGAAAATTACTCTGATGATCCTTTGGATGACGATGAGAGTGAGTGGGAGAGGATCACATAAGACCTAGTCAAGCAAGTCGCGTTTAAAAGGAAGTGTATTAAAGATAAGCTCACTGATCAGAAATGATTAATTCTATTCTAAGAAAATCCTAGTAGTAGAAGCTACTGTCGCTTCTAGAACTGTGTTTCTAGAAAGTTAAATAGAGAACCTAATATTAGGTCTGCTTTTTGTTTTAATATTAAGGACCTTTTTAGTTGATACTATAGTAAGTCCTTATAGTCTCAAAAAAATTTATCTTAAATCTTATAAGTTGTAGAACCGAATAAGTACTATTATATGTTATGTATGGAGTGAATATTTTCTGACCTGAGTGTCTTGGTAGAGCGGAAGGTTTTGTAGATAGAAGGCGGGATCACCTAGCTGACCTCAGCCTGTTGGCAGATATCACAGTTTCATAATACTATTAAAGATTAGTTTTGCTATAAGGGCTGTACCTTTGAAGTGAACATATACGATTGATTCCGAAGAGCACATACTAAGTAGGAGCGGAAAGACAACACAGTAGAGATTAACTATTACCTCGGGAATTATAAGGGTAGTTCTCGGGATTGTGAGAAATGTGAAGAAGTGCCGGATGAACTGCTGAGAAAAGATTACTTTCCTGAAAAGCCTTGCAGTAGCCTACTGAGTGAAGTTCTGGCCTCCGTGGTTGGCGTGGGATACTTGGATGGATTAGATGGAGATTCGAATGCTCGCCGTTGTAAGAAGATTCGGCGCAGCTAGTGCTGCTGTGATTTGTTGATCGTATTATTGCTCTGATTTTATTACTACGAATCTTTATTCGATATCTCGGTACAAGTGGTCATTGTGGTCTTTTCTCAAAATCAATAATTCTGCGATCAGATACAGTCGGATGGATGGATGGATGGATGGATGGATGGATTTCATTTACCCTGGCCCCTCGCAATTGAAAGCGGTATGCAGGATATAACAACTATATATTTCCGAGAGTACATGTAGCGCGATCCACTTCCTGACAACGAACTTAGAGCCTAGTCAAGGCCTCTCGTGGCCTAATGCGGCTCTCATTGTTAGGCTGCCCTTAAGGCGCGCGACTGCGACACCGCTGAGACGCCTCGGCGAAGTCCAGCACGGCGTTCACCGTCTTGGCTCGCGAGACGGTGTCTGGTTTACCTTTTTCACCTTCATTTGAGCCTCCCAGCAGGCTCGATACGCTGTTAAACGCGTCTCCTACCTCTCTTCGTAGCTTCCTCCGCGGTTCTGTCAGCTCTGGACAGTCTACAAGGACATGAGTGACGGTTTCCTGCGCGCCGCAGACGCACCGATCGTCTTCCCGAAAGCTAAAGGTCTTAGCGTAGGCAGCCAGCCAGTTGTGGCCCGTGCGTAGCTGTGTCAACAGGTACGCCCGGCCCCTGGGCAGACTTCCATATAACCTCCGAGTGTATGTTGCCAGTAGGGTGTTGTCAATCTTCCGTAAGTGACCGACTTTGGTGCTAGATTTCCATTCTTGCTCCCACTGAGCACGGATCTCACCACGAATGTGTGCGTTCTCCCTCGTCAGGAGCGGACGGAAGGGGTGGGTCTTGCCTGGGCGTGCGGCTTCCCGAGCTAGTCGGTCTGCCGCGTCGTTCCCAGGGTTATCACAATGTCCTGGTATCCATTGAAGACGAAGCGCGGTGTTTCCTGCTTGAACCTCAGCAGCTGCTGAGAGGATTGCGTGGACGATTCGTTGTCCTGATTTGTTTCTGGCGTTCTGGATTGATTACAAGGCTGACTTGCTGTCACAGAGAATCGTCGCTGTTGTTGGGTGTCCGGAAGCGTCGCTTGAGCGTTGATGGGCCAGTCTGAACACCATGTTGATGGCGTAGAAGATGCCTATCAGCTCTGCCACGTGAACCGACCACCGGTCCATCTGTCCCACTTGAATTTGTTCAGATTCCACTACCTCCAGATTTCCATCCAGTGCGACCACGGCAGCGCCTAGATGGTTTTCAAGACCGGAGGCGTCTGAATATACGATCACCTACGATGTGGACCACGCGGTCTCCGCCTGCTCCCTCGCTGTTTCTCGGTCTGGTTCGATCTCAATCTTCACGAAAGCGTCGGGACGCCACGGCGGCAGCGGTCGTGGGTCAATGATCTCCAATTCATTCAGTCTGCCCAGGTCCATGGTCTTTAGAGTTTCCCCTAGCGGGAAGCGCGCAGATGTGCCGACATTATTTCGACGTTTCTGGGCTCGGAGGAGTGCCGACCAAATCGGGTGGTCCCGAGGTAGTGTGTGAAGTCTGGCGATAGTGCGTTGTGCTCGGTGGCGGAGACGGAGGTGCGTGGGAAGTATATGGGCTTCCACTTCCGCGTTGTGGTCGCTACCGCTCTGAACGCTGACAGGATGCGGACCAGGGGTGTTCTCTACTGTGTTCAAGTGTCGCAGATGCGTCTTGTCCCGTAGTGGGTCGTGCCAAACTGTCGACGCGTAGTCCACCACGGGCGTAACACAAGCTTGGTAGACCTGTCTTATCTGTTCTGGGCGTAGGTGCCGCAGTCCGCATAGTGCGAAGGTTGTTCTGGTTGCTCGTTTAACAGCCTGCTGAACGTGATCTTTCCACCGAAGCTCCTGGTCAAACACCACTCCCAGTAGTTTAGCCGTGGCTGAAGGCTGGACGATCGTGTTGTTCACAGTAATTTGTCCTTGTAACTGTTCTCGTTTCTTCCTAGTCAGATGTATTACCTCGGTTTTCTCAGCTGCGAAGCTGGATCCGGTGCGCCGCGCCCATTCCTTGATGCGAGGAATGCCCTCGGACTGGATCTTGGTCAGGTTAGCCTCAGCCGATCTACTCACTCGCGTCAGCGGAAGTAGTCGTCAATGTACGCTGAGGCGCCCCCGTGATAATCTACAGGTTGGTCGACAAGGTCGGTGTTGAAGAATGCGAATAAAATAGGGGACAGCGGCGATCCTTGTGCCAGCCCAGCATTTGCGAGCAGTTTCATCGAGGTGCGGAAGTCATCAAATCCAATACTCGCATAGCGGTCGCTCATGAAGCTTGCGATTCATTTTCGTGCGATGGAGGGGATCCTTCGCGCCTGCAGGCAGGAATCCAGACTAGTTTTGTTCACCCCGTTGAATCACCCCGCTCTCGCATTGCAGTTCCAGCAGCCGCAACCGCCAGAAACTGTGATCATTTGGTGAACACATCTGACGTATGCTTAAGTTGGCATCCCAAGCTATCCCCAAAAACCGGTGGAAGACCGATGGGATGAATAAAGAGCATTATAACTAGCATTGCTTTACTGTATTTAGCTCAGAAGTTTCAATTTTATCCCAAGGCAATCTTGATTAATAATTATCATTCATCAAGTAAGAAGACGCCGGATGCTGTGTTGCCATACTACTCTAGAACCTCAATATTCGATGGAAATTTTCAGGGTAGAGAATGATTTGTGCCAATGGCCGATCTTTGTTTGTATAGATGGCATAGGTTCGGTGAAGTATTTCATTGAGATTAGGTTGACTTGCTGTACTTTAGATTTAGATACATCAAGCCCAGGGTATCACCGGACAGATAAAAATAATCGTTGGAATGGCCTTTCACTGTGGAAGGGCCAGACAAGGAAATCGCGCCGTGTGCAGAAAATGATAGAAACAAGCAAGCAGATATCCTGTTCCCGCTGTTCAGTCGATGCTAGTTTTGCGCTTCTTGCGCCGGTCCTCCACAACACAGTAGGCTAGATACAAGGCTTCCACTTCTTCCGCCGTCGCGGTTTCTGCGATCATTTCGAGCATATCAGCCCTGGAGACACCGACAGAAAGCTGCGATGAGTTGAGCATCCTGTCCGCGAGGGGGAATGGGCGTGGTTGCTCTGGCTCTGACCTGCTGGAAGTTGATGCAACGCAAGGCACTGATGAAGGTGGCGTTGGACAGGAGAAAGCATGCCGCGAGGTATCCCTGACAGCTTGAATCGACGAGTCCTTGGAGCTCAGAAGCACCTCTAATGCAGTTTGTATTCGCGGTCTGCTGGGCTTGACAGGTGTTACCTCATTTGGGGTTTTCGGAGATGCTCGCGAGCGTGTCAGTTTAGAGTGTTTAGGCCTGTTTGGAATCGTCTCAGATAAAGAGCTTGAAGTGGACTGTATGACATGTTGAGTCCTTGCCTGATGCTTTCCCTTTTTTCGAGATAGCGCCTGTTGGCTTGGTGAGATACTCAACTCCGGACTAGGACTTAATGTATATCTCCGAAAGAAATAGAAGAAATCTTCCCACAAGTCAGTTTCAGCGCGATTGATGGTCTGGAAGAGATCTCCGGGCGCGTAATCCGTTTCTGATTCCAGGTCAGGATACTTGGACAAGTTGGCACACGGGCGCTTGAAAAACCGGACCTCATGCATCGGCGTCAGCACTGGTTCAGTCGGAGTCAGATCGATCACCAGGTCTCTCCAATCAGTGCAGAAACCCGTCTGGCACCTTCTGTTCCATCTTTTATTCATGAGTGGGTCTTCAGTCGAAGAGTTGACGTGTTTGGTGAGTTCCACTTCGAAGGTTCCGGGCTCAAGAGGAAAGATATCGGTCGGTGCCAGAACGATTCCAGCTAAAAAAGACGCGCTCCCTGATGGATTTACTTCTTCGAGACCTGCTTCAAGCAGCCACCCTGCTCTAGAAGCCAATTTTTCCCCGCACAGAATATGACTTTTGTTCCAAACCGCAATCCAGGGTAGGCCATGGGCCCACAAGATCACCGGTTTTCCAGATGGGACTCGACCTCTGAAAATACCACCTCTTGAGATAAAGTCATACGGATGTCGTTTCTCCCGCTGTGGGGCGGTCAAGCATTTGATCGCCAGATAGACACCGGTGTCAGTGAGGCGTGTGTTTTCGGCAAAATGCCATCCCGTCATTCTTGCATCGTTTGCTGCCTCTGAAGGATTGGAATAATCAGTGGCCAGGAACGGCAGTCGACGGCAGGGCTCCCTGTTCCAAGATGAAGGCATGATATATTTGGGTATATTGTGGGGGTCTACAGGTGGCCATGGGGTTGTCGTATTTGGCAACGCCTGGACTTCGTCGTTATGGTATATGGCACACCTCGCTTTCAAGGCGCGAAGATCCTGCTGAAGGACCTCCTTTCTGTCCGCTGGCCAGACCATGAGGAGCAGCCCCGCGCGGAGATGAGGGAAATAGCAGTAGCCTGGGAGTTATGTGAGAAAGAGCATTCAATGGAAGTCATTAGAAGCAGTCAGTAGTGGACGACTCACCAGACCGGGTTGAAGGTAGAGTCAGATGAGACGAAGTGTTGTAAAATGCCTGATGGAAAGTGGGATAACAGTTGGTTCAGATCAGATGAGATGAAAAGGCAAAGGAGAAAGCAGAAGAAGAAAAAGAAAAGAAGTGACAGGGGGATGAGAGAGGAAGGTGCGTGACTTGCGTGACTGGGACTCGTGTCTTCCTTATTGGGCACATGCCAAGACTTTGTATAAAAAGAGATAAAAACATTCAAATTCACATTCACATTCACAGAGTACAACCGAGAGTCACACAATCCATTCTAGTACAGGTACGGCAGTCGATAGGAGACAGTTCGCCACACCAATAATTTGGCCAGTAGAAAACTTAAACCTGCTAATAAATGCATCATTACTATAAGAATTATGATACTTCTCGCGTATATAGTATCAGGCACCTAATGTAATATCTTCGCTAACTTCTTCCCTACCTTCTTCGCTACCTTCTACTTTCTTTGCTACTATATAGTTTACTACTAAAATAAGAGCTTTCAGAGGGTCTCTTATCCTAGAAGTATTTCGAATAAATTAGATATTGAAAAGGGGAATGCGCTGTAGGCAGTCTGTCAAGCAGACGGGTCGAGAGCGAGAACAACACCAACACCA